>UYYA01000090.1:0-126859 GCA_900624975.1 Angiostrongylus costaricensis
GCTTAGGAACCTGCCATGAAAATTATAGAAGGCAGAAAACAAAACGTTAAACATTGTGATTTCAACTACAGCCATAGCTTAACTGGGTTCTATGCCGATTTGCGCTCCCCAGATCAACCCCGCTGACGGGTGATTGCTGTGGCAAAAAGATCGATAGAAATAGCTGAGAGACGTGCGAAACAAAGGACCCGCATGGTGTGGTGGTGAACGCGTTACTCCCCGGAAAGGATAATAGCGCGTTCGTTCCCCACCATAGACACCTGCGGTCCAGAGTTTTGCAAATATCTCAGCAACGTTGAAGTCACAAGGTTCTTCTATGCTTAGCAAATCTCGAACGACTAAAGTGACGATCTGTACTTACAATGCACGCTCACATCCATCTGAGTCATCGATCACACAAGCAAGAGGGATAACCGTTAGCGAGGTGCTTCTTCGTGATAACGAGCGCACACCAGTAAAACCACCCACGCGATGGTCAAAGTCCTTCATTAAAAGCCTAGAAGAAGGATATGATCCTTAACGAGTCCCCAGAGCGAGCTCAACCCACTGGGTTACTTTACATGCGACAAGGAGAAATGGAAGATTTACCGGCGCTTGTTCGAGTCACTGAACGACCAACAGGACTATATATGACATACGATAGCTAATACAACTTCTTGCACATAAAATTTCTGGGATTTGTGGACAAGGAAGTGATCTAAACGAATTGTGCATGTATAGAGAAAGTTAAACTCGTATCATTTTAATTTTTCTGTAGAAACCTGAAAAAATGATAATGAAAGAGTGGAGATCTGGTGAATGAGGTTGATGAACTAAAACATTCCAGTTAACGTCTAGTTTTTGCCGAAACAAGCACACTTCGCCACAAATACGCGAGTAGTCGGGCACTGTCGCTACGAAATACCCATTTCGAGATTGTTCGCTTACAACCAAAGTAAAGGCTCCGAGTGGAACAGCCATTCAGAACGTTGTGGATTGCCGAGGTCAAAGTTTGCTTCACGAAAACCTCACCATTTTCCATACATGGAATCTTAAATCATATCGTTTCCGCATGCTGTGCACGTCTACTTCGCTGTCTTTCCGAAAATGAAGAGCATAGTCTGAAGTTTTGCAAATATCGCAGCAGCGTAGTGGTTTTAAAGTCATTGATCAGTCCCTGAGGGATACGCCATGCATTCGACTTCATTAAGCAACGTTTCGAGGTCATTGAATGCATATCTGGTCTTCACAATGAGTTGCGGTGGCCTACCGGTGTGTCGAGCCAGTGCTGCTATCCTCCCAGACAAGTCTGGTACCAATTTGCTGACCCCGGAGAGATGGAAGGCTTGGTGGGCCATGGACGCGGGGATCAATTCCACGTGTGTGTTGCACGGCACCTCCGACCACTCTGCCACACGCGCCCTTCACTTAAAGAGCATAGTATTTGAAAACCTCTTTTTACTTTTCTTTATTGATAAGCCTGCACGAGTTTGTCATAAATCTGTTTCTTCTGGCTAACGTTTTAACCGTATTGCTTCCTTCAGAGTCGCAGTGATTCGAGCTGAGTGCACACAGCAGTTGCGTCTTCTGATGGATATTCGTAGTGTCGCACCGAGACCGGTCGACTGGGTAGGAACACCGTACGAACTCAGCAGTGTCACTTTGTACTATACGTTTACTGGCGATGGTATGACGTGACCTCATCTGGTCAAGGTCCTTCCTATACATGACGGTTCTTGATCGGCGGCCCATTTTGTTTTTCATGATGAAAGCCCGTTCCGTACTAGTCGGAATTTGATTAGCTGCCACGCAGCCAAGAAATGTTTTGAAAACTGGCCTTCCTTTAAATTCGAAAAAGATAAACCATTGTCGAAGATATCGCTCTTTAATTTCTTCTCTCTTAGGACTTCTGCTAGATGCAAGAAACGTTGTGAAACGCACTGTTTTCTTTTGCAGTTTTTTTCTAAGTAAGGCCACTTATTTAATACATAAATAAGTATCATGTGCCAAATGTAGGGGCGCATGTGGCGCAGTGGTGGGAGGCGCCCTGCAATGCACATGGGATCGATCTCAGCACCCACGCTCGTCAAGCTCTCCATCCCACCTGGGTCTGCAAATTGATACCAGACCTGTCTAGACAGAGGATAGCAACACTGACTCGATACATCGGTAGGCCACCGCAAGTCACTGTAAAGGCTAGATATGCATTCAGTTGAAGTTGATTAATGAAGTTGATTACATGGCGCATCCCTCAGGAATTTATCAAGGCCGAGAGTTCTATCTTTTATCCTTTATGCCAAATGTTGGTAACAGATGGAGTTTCATTTAACATGGAAGAGTCAGACGAACGAGTATGCGAAGTGGTGTGAGATGTTGAGAGTTTACGAGATCAAGACAAGCCTGGTGGGCAATAAGCCAAGAATTCACAACCTTCCTTCACATTCGTCCAAGAAACAGTGTAGTCGCTGTTAAATACTATGAAGTAACGAAAGAATTTTGGTTTTCTCGATGGAAGTCTTCCAGGAAATGGCTGGTTCTCATCGAGTTACTGTAAGGATTTCCATATCCATTGGGTGGTATAATAAGCGAAGAGCACAAAGTGTTTCGCGCCGATCAATCCCTATGTGCTACCCCAAGCACTCGACTCCATCAAATGTCGTTGGAGGTGAATGAATGCATACATGACTTACAAAATGACGTGCAGCAGCTTACCGATGTACCAACTCAGTTCTGCTATCCTTTAAGAGTAGTCTGATACCAATTTGCCAACTTCGATTGGGAGGAAGGTTTGGTGAGTCCGGGTGCGGGATCTAACCGAAGACCACGTGTGTTTTGCAGGCCATCTCTAACCACTGCGCTATACTCGCCCAGACTAGTAAACGATCACCGTCACTCCGCTGATGGTCCAGTGACTTGAGCGGACGCCATTCAACCTTTCTTTCCATGCTTTCGAGTGCAAGAGTAGCCCAGTGGGCCTTGCTCGCTCTAGGGAGTCATTGTACGTCATATCCTTCTTCTAGGGCCTTGTGAAGGGCTCTGACCATCAAATCGGTGGCTTTCCTGGTGTGCGTTTGACATCCGGAACAATCCAGTCATCAACGGGTTTTGTCCGTCGGTTGTCGTTCAAACGCACTACGTGTCCGGCTCTTATCCTCGACAATTTGGTATACGGAGCGGCGGCCTTGATTTTTGATCGTTGACTAGTAGAGTAGAGAGTATTAGAGTACGTAAAGAAATGAAGCAAGCATCAGGCAAGAAGAACTCTTTTTGTCTTTTCAACGTCACATATATGGGAACAGCATATCTCCACCAATCCATAGTGAGTTAAGTAACGAATAACAAGATTAATTGCAACCTTTCACACCTCAAAAAGTCCGAAACGAAAACGCAAGAAGACAATGACGATGAGGAAAAATTGACGGCGAACGCACGATCGAACTCTAGCACGAAATTCCGAACCCACCCTAGGGACACCACTCCTTCCCCTACATAGAGTGATTTTTTAGAGATTTCTGTATCCTCCCGCACGTTGATTTTGATAAACATGAGTCATTTTCCCATTACCAGAAACGTCGATGATTGTGTCGCGTTGTCAGCACAGCCTGAGCAGAACAATAAATCCGGAAGAGATCTTAGTAGACTGCTGATGCAGATGACGACTGCTTAACGAACGAGTAGCTAGCCAATTTCGGTCGTCCCGATCGATCTGGCCGTTCCCAAACGGGGCCCTCGTCAAACACGGTCGTTCGCCGCTGTTTACCATGGCCTAACCGGCCGGCCGACCCGCCGTTCCGTCCTAATCTGCCTCTTCGTTCTCTTCTGGAGTGTCTGCCCAAAAGCTGATCTCTACCTAGTATTGGCAGCCGTATCTGAGAAAAAAAGCCATTCGTAATCCGATGTCGTAGTTTCTCTACAAACATGTCACCTTTCCTCTAGTATGGAATTCTTTTTCTCTACACTGACAATATGAGCCTGCGATTTGCATGCAGATAATCCCAAGCACACTTTGTTGAAGAGCGTTATGAGTCGAAGGCGCCCACACTCACCTGAGCAGGAGAGATCCACGCGACGAGGCCCGTCATAAGGCAGCGATCGTCGGCGCTCCCACATCCAAGTACGGCCACTGAACCCATCGCCTCTTCCCACTTCCACGGCTTGCATCTGAATCGTTGTCATGAAGAACTTTTTCCTCGTATGTTCGTTTTTATGTCGTCTAAGAATGCTTTAGGTGAAACAGGCAAATTTTGTCGTGTACCTGAGGAAACTGCAGTTTTGCTGAACGTCTTCGTTGATTGCTTTTCTTTTGATCCCCCTGCTTGAGGCTATAACTCACAACGATACCGCATTTTCATCGCTTTCTGACTTTTGGCGATTATTAACAATCTAGTGACGGTTGATTATTCATTGGAATTCATACACAGCAAGAAAACTACGCATGGAATACAGTTCATATTCCAATTGCCTCCACTGACTTTCTGTCATGCAGATGATTAGCGAAATGGCGATAAACCCACAACGAAACGAAATCATCCACTGCATCCACTCCACTTGAGTAGCCAGCCATAGTCAACCAGTCAGAGGTCTTTGCTGTTTCTGGGCGGTTGCGCTCGGATGACCTCTTCGGTTCGAACCCCGCTCCCGGCCCGACGCGTCCGTTCCGCGCTATCGATCGTAGGCTCGTCCGCACCACAGCGGCGTGCTTTATCTACATGGACCATTCTGGAGCAGAATGCGTCTGGATGGCTGCCAGAGGTGTTCTGTGGCACGTCGAGTGCGGCCTCGTTCCTTTGTATCGCCCCTGTTTCTTGTTATCAGACTTCGTAGCTGTCGCTCAAACACGAACGTTGTCTTGCTTTGCGTGAATCACATAAAGTGGCCATGACCCAAGCAGTTCCGTTCGTTTTGTTCCCGGATTATCCTCTTCTATTATAGTCTACTTGATAAAGCCAAGTATTCGGGTGTTCGAATTTTTAGTGTATATGCCAAGGATCTGAATGTATCAATCACAAAACTATGATTCTATAACTTGACTTGGGCACAGTACTCGCTCATGTATTACTCTGTGCGGCTGCTCTCCACAAGTTGATTGGAGTACCTACAAAGAATGAAACAGCTCTGATGAAGACGAAACCGCCTAAACGTCAGCTATTGTGCGCTAACAAATTCTGTAATATCTGCCTCGTGTTATGCTTGTCGAAGAAAAACAGTGAACCACGAAGCTTTCACAGAACTAAAATTTGCTCTCGGCAATTTGTGGCTGAACGTTCAAATGTCCCATTAAGCTTCTGCCTTTAATGCAAACTAGAGTGCTGTCAATAGTGGTTATGCTTCGACGTAGTTCTCTTCAGAGACCGCCGTCGGCTGCAGTCAGTCGCAGTGGGTTTGCGAACCCTTCTGCAACAACCACATCCAGTCCTAGTGGTATCTTGGCACTTGCACGAGCTACCTACTCACCACGTCCCTCCATTGTTGTGCTCGTTAAAAAAAACTTTTGGGTGTACAGATGTGTAGTACTTGGTTCACAATTGACTCATTGCAAACTCGCATAGTTTTCGGCGAAAGTTGTTGGTACCTTTCACTGTCGTATCTGAATAATTAGGAATATTTGTTGTCCCAGTGTAGGAAGGGTGTAGTGCAGTGGTTAGGGAAGCCCTGCAGTGCACACCTCATCGATTTCTGGTTCGATGGCAGCAATGACGTAATAAATCGGTAGGTCATCGCAAGTTAATGTATTGGACAGATAACCATTCACTCCTTCTAAAGATTTATATCCCTTGGCTACCTTAAAGAGTCGTGTAGCACAACGTTATAGAGCCGTACACGCAGATGATTTCGCGCTATATCACAGCTGCTAGCCGAACTTTAATAGATGAAGATATCGACTTGTTCACACGGACTACTTCCATATCGAACCCTATACACACGTGATATGGCATTATTGCGCAGAATCTTGCTGTCAAGACTTCACAATTTAGGTTTTTGTGTACATTAGGAAAAATTTTAAAGATGTATAGGGTTCTTTCGTTGGAGGTTTCCCTGACGAAGATCGTTCCGCTCGTTCTCATACTGCACCTGAAAACAGCATGATTTTCATCAACGTGCAACACACTGGCGTGCATCGATTTCAATACATGCGACGTCAGTTTTCAACTTCAAAGCTGCAGATCTCACAACACATTTGAAATTTTTCGTTGAAATGAGAATCGTTGGAATACACAGAGCTTTACCAATTAGATAAAGTTCCCTTGTTCCAGCGAGATGAAGTTCTGGTTTTCTTGAACCCATGTGATATATTTTTCGACCTCTTTTTGCAAGGAACTTAACTCGCTCGGTTACGAAAGCAGTGGGGTTTCATCCAGCAGTGCGGTAGTTTGCTAGGTCGTCGGTATGTTCGTCTGCTACGTTGGCGTTGCGGATTGAGGAGATTAAATTTCCGTCTTCAGTTTGCTTAAAACTTCAATTCTAGATGAACTTAAAATTGAAGGGACATTTTGTAAAAATTGTCTGTTTTCCTTACAACGAGAGAGCAAAGTCTGTTGAATCAGCTTGTGATGTTCTCGGATGCTCATCTACTCCAGTGAGAGAGAAATTTTTTCAGTCGTCATTCGTCAGTTGTCAAAAAATGAACAACGGTCGTTATGTGTTAAGTAGTCCCATAGTGTGAAAACGAAGTCATAAAGGCTTCGCTTGGACCTTCAGTAATCGATTACGATGCTAAATGTAACAGCAGGACCTCCTGAGAATGGGAACAAATCTTGAATCCTGGTTGATGAACTCCAAAATGCCCTCATATCTGTTAATAGTCCCACCAATTTCGCAGTTATGTCGGTCATAAATACCTGCTGCTTATGTTGTCACCTATCACCTGTCTGCTGTAATTCCGTTCATCATCGAGTTACTCGAAAAGATAGAGGAAATGAATAGGAAAAATCAAGGGAAACGGTAAGATAAATTTTTCGGCTGATTTTCATGACCTTCGTTAGGAGTCCACGCATTGGCTTATGAGTTTCTACCGATACATGCATCAGTCTTTCCATCCTTAACAGAAGTCGGAGACGCAGTACTTCATTATGAAACGAGTGACAAAGTGTTATGTAAAAAAGCCCATCGATCTTCCTGCTCCATCCGGAGAATTTTCAGTGAGTTTCTCATTGGGTGTGTAAACTCATTACTATGTTACGTTATATCTCTTATCCGCTCTTGCTCTTTCGTTTTGTTTTCATACTCCTTATTTTAGGCATATTTATCGTAATGGCTAAATATGCCCTAAAAACAGCTGGTCAGGGTTTAGATCCTGTCCCCTGGTCTAAATAAGTAACCTATTTCTCCAAGGTCGATAGGTTGGTAAAAGTTGTTAGAGGAAATGAAAACCAGATTTGGTACATCGGCCGGCCACCTCATATCATTGTGTGGACCAAATATGCACTCATTTAGCTCCATGGTGCTTAACTGAAGGTGTGGCGCATCGCCAAGGGATTCATAAATCCTAACACCTTATCCTTTATCGTTTGTTCTTTCATATTTAGTTTGAATCTTGGTCACACTGAGAAATCCTGTTCACCTTTATCCAGGAGTTCATGATTAAATTCACTTCAGTCAGAGAGCTAACTACCATTCCTACTGTTTTCCTCATGAGAGCATCGTCCTCAGTGAGTTTTCTGAGACTATCAAAAATTATTTGTTAACATATCGCCTTTCTTTTTGATTTATTGAGCCCTACGGCGGTTCCTTCTCAGCTTCGTTTTTCATTGTTATGACCGTTGCATGACTTGAGAAATTCGGTTTCCAGTACGTTGGTCACTGTGACACGTTTCACTTCATCTGTTATCTTAGTAGAGCAACGTCTTATGTTTGTAACGGTATAATGTTGATTGAGTGCCATTTTTGATCGCGCGCTGACAGGCTTATCATGCTTTTTCCAGGTCAACTAAGTGTCCTGCATTTCTCCGAACTCAGTGGATTTGTAATGAACTATCTATGGCGGTAAAACTGTGACCTGTTCCTGTCTGACAGCACTGGTTATTATACCATCCTCATCCACATTCCCTTCTTCACTGAGTGAATCTATAGATGAGTAGTAAATTTGTGAGTTCATCATTATAGGGGTTGATCAACACTGCTAGCATTTTTAACCTTTTTATTTACTGCCTACTATAATTTTCCACGGCAAGATGTCATATGAAATACAACCGTAATGATGCTGAGATATTTGCAAAACTCCGGACAGCAGGTGTCTGCGGTGAGAAACGAAAGCGCTGTTATCCTTTCCGGTAGCTAACGCCCTCACCACTACACCGTACGGGTCCTTCGTTTCGCTCGTCTCTCAGCTAGTTTTCCATCGATCTCTACCATCAACAATCACCCGTCAGCGGGATTGATGAATGACTACTAACATTATCCTTTGTCTTAAAAAATATTAATCATCTTGCTGGCCTTCAGGAGTCTGACTCAATTTTACTTTCTTAAATTTACAGATGCGTCCTGCCGCAAACCGATGAACCATAAGAGTAGCAGATCGCCTTCAGCAGTTCTCGAGCAAAGCAGCCCAGCCAGTGCCCATGGATATGAGCATGTAAAGCCCACTAGTAGTTTCGGAGGGTGAGCAACACATATTTCACCCTCTATTAGAATTCTAGGTAGACTTTCTGACCCTAGCTCGTAAAAGTAAAAATCTGGAAGGATATCTGTTCTTTGCATCCTTACAGTTTCTTGGCTCTCATATACATAATTCATAATCTTTCGCATTCTCCACGTGAGAGCTGTATGAAGCTGATTAGAGCGGGCATCTTGGCATGTTCACATTCATGGCGTTTTTGTAGGAATTTATAACGAATAGAGTACATTCAGACAACGGTGTTGTGTTATTATTTACTTTCATATTCTACCTGTTGGTCGGTCCAAACCAATCTATCAGGAAGATTCATACTTGTTCGTCTCCTGTTCTGCAGTAGTTCTTCTCACTGTGATTCAAAAATTCGACTAATAATTCCTTTATAAATTTAAGGCGTTTGCTTATTTAAAAGACACTTTGTTTTCTTCCTTACTCTCATCGTTTCCCAAAATACGAGCCTTTTGATAAATTTTGGAAATCGGCATCTCATTTTTCAGCCATCCATCGATGTCACCTTCACTTTGATATGTAGCTGGTTGGCAGCGAGTTCCACGCTCTTTAGTGGTTTTTATACCTATGGTTGTGTAATGAGAAGCCATTAATAAATATTCAGGGAGGTTCTGTTTGGTCGTCGATCAATTTTCGAATCCCCGTTCGAAGTGATTGTCTAGTTTGTCATGTCATCAGTTTATCGACGCTCGTGATGGTTCGTCACCCTTCTCTCCTCTTACGCTTTGCCCTTCGCTGAGAGAGACAGCTCATTGCCATCTGTTCCTTCCACTCACTCTGATCGATCATTCGATCGATTATTTCCAATCGTTCAACTTGACTGCTAATATTCCCATCCCAAGAAATTCTCTTATCAGCGCTAGGAAGCGTATGCTTCATTGTCTTCGGGGGTGTGCTTAGAAACTTTGCTTCGGGTACGACCGAATTCGGGTATTTTTGCACATCTGAAATGAAGGACTATTCCTTATATTTATGGGTACTAAGTAAAAGCTTATCCAAATATATTGAAGATTTTAATTGTAATTGTATACGACTGATAAGGTTTTGTTTCTACAGCGTGACTAATGTCACTGTGACTTAACGCGAGAAGCCTTGGATGAGCATCGTACACGTGAGGAACCCTGGAATCGAAAGCGATAAAGGAAGAACAATATCATTAACTCAGTGAAAGTGAGACAAAACAGTTTCTTCTACTCTCTCAATACTTCAATGGGTTTCATTCTGTATGGATTTAGTCCATCTATATTAACCCTTTCGAATTTCTGCTCAATCATATCGTCATTTGTTCTCTGTACAGTGGAGGTTATTGTTGACGAATCGAGTCAAGGGAAGACGACCACCATCTAAAGGCAGGCTCACTGATAGCTCCCGATGTCATGCAGGTTTCCGTTTTCGTGCAAAAAACATAGTTCTACTACTAGTTAGTTATTGATTTGGTTTCTTGCTTTCTGATATGTAACATGTGTTGCTGAGGAATGACAGTTTGGATCGGGTTCTTTATAAGACCATGCTCTCCCTGCTCATCTATCTAGTATGGAGTAAGGTAGACCTGGCAGTCGATGAGATCGGTCTAAAATCTTAATTGACCCCAGTACCCTTTTAAGTGTAATGTTCGATACGTCTTGTCGTTGAATGCCGAATATCTTGATCTTGTTTTTGATGAAGTCTTGGCCGTGTTTTTAATGTTCTTGCCAACTTTTAGGACCTTAACCAATGTGCCTTTATGACCTGTGATTCTCCTTTCACGATGTTTTTAACAGGTTTGGCAATAAACTTACTCCATTGGTTATTTTTATTTCACGTTTCCTTGTGCCTGTTGGTTGCGTAGGAATTTCTCACAATAGTCCTTTAATGCCTCTTCTGCTATATATTGGAATCGGAAATCGAGAAAAACTCATGGGCGAATGTATAGTTTTGTTGGTGACAGACACATTTACCACTTTCCCTTTCAAGTCGTATTTTTCGTGCCATCGAAGATTTCCGTTTCAACGTGGCTTGAAGCCGTTCCTGGATGTCGAAGTGCAGTGATTCATCCCTAGGATGGAAATGAGTTTGACGTTTTTGTCCAGAGTACCACTTAGTAGTAGGCTGGTGCTACTTAGTGTTTTCGTTTTTTAATCCTTGTTAAAATTTAGAATCTCTAGCATTTAATGCCTTCCACCTAGAATTCCCATTAACACAGTAGCAGTTTGTGATCCCAATAAAACAGTGTTCCGTAGAAATGAGTTTTGCATGAATTCCACTTTGTTCCGAATGCAATGGATTCGCCAAGGAGTTCGTGTCAAACCAAAGTGTTTGGTACAAAACGGCATTTTGTTAGATATTACACATTGGACTGACGACTTTCAGCAACTTCATCGAAAGCCACCTCTGTTCCTACGTGACATAGTGTGGAAGGGAGAGGAAAAAGCATTTCTTCAATTTGTCATCGAAATGGTTTGGTTTCAGTCACGCTCAAATACCGGACGCGGTTAGTGAAGCAAAAAACTGAACGCATGCGCTCGATCCCAGGAATTTTTGCTAAAGCTTAACTCTGGGCTATTAAACTTCTTCCAGGGAGTACTCCTTACTTATGAATACTAGCTGTTTAATTGTTCATCACTGCATGCAAAATATGTTTCCTACTTTATGACGTCACTGCTTCACGTTCATTGTTACTTGCCCAGAACCATGGCGATGCTTTCTTCATGCACTTGAGCCAGAAGTATCTGACTCACTCTTTGTATTAATGCCATTCCACATTCATTTAACGGTCTCATTAAATAACAGAAGGGTATCTTTTCCTGGAAGTAAAAAATAAATAAAAAGTCTCGTCAGCTTTTGCACACACATGCTCTCGAGTTCGTAGGTGATTTTGTGATGACGAATTCTTTGATTTGCTAACTTTGGAGCTGTTCGATTTCTTGTCGGAAGCCCTTGTCCAGGGCTTCCATGCAAGCCATTCCTAATCTTGCGGCCTTTTTATGCTATGTCATGTTTTGATTTCTTTAAAATGCAATGAAACCTTGAAACTCACTGTTTTCATCGTCTTCAATTTGAAAGGGCGAAAAAGTGAAGAATAGGTAGTGAAAACGAACTTATTGACTGAGTTCTAAAATACTCCGTTACTTCAGTCTGGCTGATTAAGAGTTTATTCAGGGAAAAAGCAGAGGAAGGAATTCAGTGTAATAATTTTTGAATCAAAGTCCGACATATCAGAAAGAAATTAGTTTTTTAAAGCAACTCAGTTCGTCCCGAACGTCATGTGGCAACGTCGCGGCACAAGTTTTCCAAACCCGAAGAAAAGTTAGTTTGTACAATTCTACGAATTTTGAAGAAGACTCCCCCTCTGGAAAATTTCCTGCTACGAACAAGTGATGTTTCGCACCATTAAGCGTACACTTTTTTACCGATAGCCTGCGCAAATAGAAGTTGATTTCCTGGGCTAAATTAAGCATGTTCCTTTTTTCTGAAGCTCTTCACAGCCATCCGTTTCCTTTCCATTTTCATCATTCTTCACCTTAGCTCCTCTGTTCTCAAAAGACAACCTGTTATCCTGAAATAACTTCGAGCCGGATTTTTTTAGCTTTGTACCAACCATGTAGAGTTTTTCTTCCTTTATATGCATGGTTCGGTTTCGGACCGTGAATTTTAGATTTATGCGCTCAGGCTATATTTAGCTCACCAAAATAAAGACCCTGGGTTATACACACTTTTACCAACAAAACTTTTATTTATTCCGTTAACAAAATTTCTGGAAGCGACGAATAAAGGTGATTTCGTTCAAAAGTAATTCTTGCATCGGTTTCGTTGTTGAAGATTTTCTCAGCTATTATTTGTGAAGGTGCTTGAGAAAAGTGGTAGTTGATTAGCGACAGGTGCTCTGAGTGGTATATAAGGCAAATTTCCGCCCAACTCATTCGACGCCTGCCGTGTTGGTTGTGCAGCGTTTGGTCGAATGTCGTTGCACAACGGAATTCAGTGATCTATGCAAGTGGCAGAGGTCCCACGATTTCGTGCGTTTTTCGGATTTCCTTGAAATATTTGTCGGTTTTGATAGTTTCGCCGAAGCACAACATTATAGCGGACGCTTCCATATCTTGGTCCAATCAACGTGCTGAATGCCGTCAGTTGTCGAATAGGATCCACTTTCCACCACACGTCACACTGCAGTCATGAAGTCGTCGTTTTCATTGCGCAAAAGAAGCCCAGAGCAGATTTCAAAGCGGCGATCTCAAAGTACTTGCGGAGAATTTCTTGCTTAGAGAACTTCACTTTTCTTTTCTATCGGAATAAATAGTTTTGCACCTTGTTGACATAAATGTGCAGATTCTAGCAGTTTTTGTTCTGATTACAACAATTTGGGTTGCACACAGTTATTTTTTTCCTTTTTTTTTTACTTTTTTTTTCATGCTAACCGTTTTCACGTCTACTGTTCGGATCCCAGCACTTCTCTGTTACATTCGATTCGTTTCCTCGCATCTATCATGCATAAAGTCTTCCAACTTTTAGGTGTGGCTTTAACTGCTTTAACTGCTGGTTGAGGATTTTCATTTCATGAATATCGTAGAATGCTGGTCGAGTCAATTCTCCGTGAAGTCCTGGTATTGCTGGGTTGGAGAGTTCTCGATTGGATTACAGAGAATGACTTTTTGCGGACAAGTCCGGTGCCAATTTTCTGACCCTGGAGTGATAGGAGGCTTGGTGTGCCTGAGCGGCATCGAACCAGCACCGTTCTCGTAATGGTTGACATTACTGCCACTGTGCCAGCCACTCCCGGTACCTAGTTATCACGATTTAAAATTCACGGTATGAAACTGGCATTACTTTAGTATAGGAAGGAAGCAAAAGAAAGAATAATTATGTACTAGTAGTACTTAGTATGGCTTGGGAGCGTTGGTGTAGCCGTACATTCGAACGGTTACAACGGTGGTGTCACAGTACGACGTCTCGCTGAGGTTATTAATACATTTCTGACCGATTTGCAAGTTTTCTATTAAAAATTCAATAAAAACGTAGATGAAGCATCACTTTACACGACATGCATCCTCTCAGCGGAATGTTTTTCTCTCACGACAAAAACGGGACACTTCGTTTTACTTCGCTTTATCTAGTATGTCCTAGAATCTCTCTCTCTCCCTTTCTTTTAACTCACATGAAAAATTTCCTTCCAGGTGGCTGTCCGGCCTGAAGGCGAAGATCTCACAATTGGCTGGCTTTTCAGAGTGGATGAGCCAGCTTGGAATCGGAGACAGTTCGCGACAGAAAAATATGGTAGGGGACTGCTTGTGGCAACAGCCTTGTATTTTTTTTTGTGTATGTCGCTTTAACAGTAAAGAAAACGATGTGGTGCTGGTCGGGCATCATGGTCTATTTCCATTCTTTCCTCTTCTTCTTCTCCATCCTCTTTTTTTTTGGAAACTCAATTGCTTGCACGATTCTGCACATCTTTTCAATTAATGTCTTGAACGTGAACGAGGTGTAAATCCCAGATGTGGATTTTTCATAATTGGATAAAATTTTTGAAGTTTCATTGGACGTTTCCACGTTCATACGGCGATTGAGCGACTGAACAAGTTTGATTTTTTGGTAACTGGAAACAATTTTAGCCACAACTTTTCACTGTGGCCGACGAAGTCAACTCCTGAGGGTTTTATTCCAATGGATTTAACTTGAATCGTCGAATCCCAGGGGAATGTGATACCACCGAAACGTCGGTTCCAATAATAACTTTCGTAACAATCTCGCATAAGCTTATCAGTAAGGCGAAATGTTTTCTCTTAAAAATAGAGCAGTTTCATCCATCTCTCTCTACATGAACCATACAAAATTCCATTACGTATGCATGTCTTTTTGAATGTGTTTGTACCGAACGTGCTCTACGATTACCTGAAGAACCGGTATTTCATGACAATTGTAAGTTTCAATCGGAGACTACGGTACAGTGGTTGGGAACAACACTGAGAGGTAATGTGTGTTCTGAGAGATCTAGGCAGAAGATCCAAGCGAGATTGGACGCTTGTAATTGTTTGTATTCTTTCTAAACGGAAATGTGGACCGCAATCTCTGCGTTCACCTTCATCTCTACACTCCCATTTCTTCCTGTTACAGATATGAAACATTTGCTGACAAGCCCATGTCGTCGAGAATTCTTCATGTCACCCGTCGTTGTTTAGAACTTTCACAATTCTTCTCGTCGTATTTGTAATTCTAATGCGAAACCGATGAGAACCAGACGAGTAGAGCAGTGGAGTAAACCCTAAGAAGATAGACACGTGTTTAAATGAAAAAGTTTTTTATACCGTGCGCTACCAAGGTTTTTTCCCACTATCCATGTATTCTTTCACATCTATCGACGACTGTTCGATCATGATTACATCGGTTGAGAATGTCCTCAACAGTGTTTTCACTGATCTCAATGCCTTATCCTGCTTCTCTAATAGTCTTTTGCTCTGCCGAATCCTATGTAACAAAAACCTTTTTCTGAATCGACAGTAGTGGATGTCATAGTTTTCACAGTTAAATTTCCCATCAGTTCAAGAAGACACTTCATATACCCATATGACATTTTTTTGTTACCGTAGAATGCGTAGCTCAGTAAACCATTGTTTTTTTTACCTATGACTTACCGAGAAAGTTTCGCCAGCTGTGCTATTGAAACTAGAAATATTTAGTTCGATTTTCTCCGATTCAAGAAGAGAGAAAGGTATCACACTGTGCTAACGACGAATTAGAAAGAACTCATCAGAAGGCCAAAAGCACTGAGTTCAATTCCAGCATTAGATATATCACGTGTAATCCTCTTGGTCTTCAAATAACTCTGTACGGATCAGTACAGTTTCCATGCTTTGGCGTACCTCTACCTCACTGATCCGTGCACTCCGCTTGTTCGGAAGGCCACGAAGAACATCATGCTTTTGGTGTGGTGCACCAATTTTTTAAACATAACAAAAGCGGTTTTTTGAAAACACAGTAATTTTCGATCACTCGACTATTTGAGAATTTGAGAACTCCAAACATTCGCACAACAAACTTTGCTATATCCCATTAACTATGTCCATGATTTTTATATAGTATTCTTTCATAAATTCTCCCGTGGTTCACCGCCTCATCGAGGCTGGGTGGTGTTCCTGAGTGTCGGGCTGCGATGTACAGCTTGAGGACTTGCCCCCGGCAAGACCTCCCACGCTGAGAAGGTGTCCGGCATTTCCATGAGGAAGACCGACCAAGAGCAAACCAATACCGTTATCTACCATCGCCCTGGTATCAAAGTGCTCGCATGGTTGCTAAACCTTCCTGTAATCCACAAGGGCGGCGACTGCCTGTGGTGGTGGCTTTGGCTAGGCTTAACTCGAGACTCCAAGATCCACAATGACTAAACCAACAAAACTCCGAAAAATGGAAATTATGCACAATCAGTGAAGACGGAACTTCCAGTTATTTAAGTGAGTATTCCTTCATAAGCACTGTCCTGTCCAGCTGGACAAAATTCCGGCTATACAATTGCTTTCACCTTCAAAACACGAGCTTCAGTGGATGAGAAATAAATGTGTCATGGGTTTAATAGAATCAGACTTCTGAATAGGGGAAAGTTGCCGTCTTACGGCTACGTTGATTTAATGCGATAGTGATTCCCAACATAAGTTCCTTCTTAGTTGTGTATCAGCCAAGGTGAGGTGGTTGAGCTCTTCATCAGTGGTGACCTTCGCGCGGTGACAAACACCGTTATCTTAAAAACCAAGGAACACCCACTGACTACTGGCATGTCTGATCGATATTAAGACTGTGATGCCAATGTACAATGTTGAAGTAATTCCTTGATTGTAGTAGGTATGGGGATTTCTGTTTCCCTATTCACCACCTTGCTCTAACTATGTTTTCCAATTGATTAATAACATTGTCGTGCGTATTCTGATAGGTAGAATAATGTTATAAGTGAATAATCAAAGCATCTATCGTCGTTCGAATAAAGTAGTGGCCGAAGAGCGAGTAGTTGGAAAGGAATTCCTATAGCTTTAGCACCTAATTCTATTGATTACACTTAAAGTGGATTTGCCCTTCCTTTTTTTTATGGCGCTAGACAAACATCTGGCTGAAATCTCTCGCGAAACCAGGTGCAAATACTGGGAAATATATCGAAGGGGTTGCAAATATCCTGACGATTCGTGTGATTGCCTGTGTTTTGACAATACTTTAATAAACATATTGCCTTACTGACATCTTCACAGTCTCACTACTACGTACTGGATTCGATCATTCTCGTCTTTGTGCAAAGAATTGATTCACCCCGTAAGCGGGAAGGAACCGGCATCGACTTCGGAGACAAAGAGAACTCGTGTCGTAACGAACACATTATTGGCGAATTCCTTTTCTCATATGACTGGTAGATTAAGGAATACCTGGCCCAAGGTCAAGGTGTTGTTAGGGAATTGTTAGGGAACAAAAGCTTTGCCAAACGCCCTTCAATTTCATAGTTGAGAAGTTCGGATCAGATATCCACCTCAGCCAATGAGATGTTCAGAGAGAGAAGAAGAGAGAAGCCTAATACCATTTCAATCCAGCGAACAAACTTTTTAACAAATGCTGTGCAAAAGAATCGTGAAAAAGCGGCAAAAAAGAAACAAGGTAAATAAATGCCTTTGGGCCTTTGAACATATTGGTCGCTTATCAGTTCTGAGAAACGGAAATGGTGTCGCTACCATGCCCACTACGATTTCGAATTTCTAGCAGAGAAAGTCCACCTACCCTTTCCATTCCGAAAGCACAACGTATGGGCAAGATAGCACGATATTTTGTTTTCTTCAAGCTAGCAGCCGCAAACTGAATGCGCTTCTCGTAAGACATATGACCTCTTCCAAACCAAAATGTCTCAGACCAATGGAAGAAATCGCACGTGTTCTCCACTCGAAAAAGAGCGATCGAAAAACTGTTGCTGCCGCATAATTTCTTTGCCTATCTGCTTTACGAATCCTTTACGAAGATTATTCTGACGCACGTAGCAAGGATTTTCGATAAAGCGCATCCATTTGGGCAGACAGGACCCTGACAATTCCTGCTATATCATATTTAAGCCGCATCAAGGATCATAGAACTATGTTTGGACTACCACCTGTCGCTTTTCCTAGCCTTTGGTCAGTGCCTTCCTAATTATGAGTGGCGAACAACAGCTACACAGACTTCCTCGTCCAGACATTTGAATGTTGTCTTATCTTCGCGTTTGGGAGAATGCACATCGGAAGCGAAACATTGATGTACTAGTCATCTAATGAAGAAGGTCGACGATACATGGGGGAAAATGCAGTGTAATTGAACAGGAGATGCAAGCATCCCTCTGGAATGACCATCTGCAAAATGGGCTTATGTCAACCAGCTGCATTGGAGGCAGCTGGAAGCGGTTTATGGATCACAAAATGAGTTCGAGGACGTCACCATGTTGAAAGCAAAGCACACCACAGACGACACTACCATAAGACGAAGGAACGAACACAAGATATGCTGGAACGTGCGTTGTTCTCTAAGATGGTTCTTTCAAGTATTCAGGTAAGTATTTAAGTAATAAAAGAATGATATGTGATGATGAACATCGATAGCCCCCATTTCGTCAGGCATTTTTTTTAAGTATATAAGAGATATGGTGGACCAAATTCTTCATCATTTCCGTTCCTTTATTGCCAGCAGTCATTTGGTAAGTAACTGTTAGAAAACAGCTGTCCGGACTTCGATATGATTAACCAAGCGTCTTCTTTTCATTTTTTGTACTGTATAGCTTATGCTTGATAATATTCTTCTGAGTTATCAAATACACTTGGACTGAAACATTTACGGAAGGTTTTTTTCATTGGACGTTTATAGGTTTTCTGCTAAAACAAACTTCGGAACTCTAGGAGTGCCTTGTAGCATATCATACTTTCGGCTTCTACAGTATCATCTCATTCTCAGACTTCTTTCTAATGTTCTACCGAAATCTTGGAATTTTTGTCTGTTGATCGAGATTTCAGGAACAAGAGTTACACACTTGAAGAGCGTCAAAGATATTGTGAAAAACTATCTGCTCTTTCTTCGTATTTTTGTTGAGCAAACGCGAGGTGTTATTATTCTTTATTCACGAATGAGCTGACGTTTCGGCGGATTTCGCCTTCCTCAGAGCCGCTTTCTATGAGGTCTCCACTAAGTTATACATTATACTTCCATGTGATTTCTGTGCGGTTGGTCTCTACGTGACATACTTAGTGGAGACGTCATAGAAAGCGGCTCTGAGGAAGGCGAAATCCGCCGAAACGTCAGCTCATTCGTGAATAAAGAATAATAACACCTCACGTTTGCTCAACAAAAATACGAAGAAATACTTGATCAATGCCGAGGTTAATAGAAAGTCGGTCGTGGGAACTATCTGCTCTATCAACTGAACTGTTAACTAATGTTATTAGTCAACAATGCCTTTTCACTAAGTATTCTGCTGTGTTTCTTGTAAGAATGAAGGGTAAAAGCTCCTTAGATCTTTTTTTGAACTGTGGAAAATGTTCTAAGTAATGACACATGGTGGGATTCCATTTGCCGTTGACAGCCATGCCAAATTAGAATTATAGGCTTTGTTGAGATTACTAGGACCGTACCGAATGCGCTGTTTATTTTTCACTGGCCCAAATCTTCCACTTCTTCATCGTTTCTATTCTTCATCAACTTTAAACTAAAAAAATTCTACATGCAGTTGCTTTCCACTTGTTTTAGTCACCGCCAACAACGTCGTCACCTGATGGTAATGTGGACGAGGACTCCATCTCGTATCGTTCAATTTCCCTCGATGACTGTTCAGTATTGCCAGAATGGGATGATGAGGTGGTTGTTTTAAAACCACTCTTCACTTTTCAGTTTTCAACAGGTTACCACTGTTGATGGCTTTGTAACAGTTACTCGGCACCTTCATAGCCCAATTTAACTTGGGTTCCTCAATGTAATGTCCATTTTTTTCATTCTCTTGATACCACCCTCCGTGGAAGTGGGCTACTTCCTACTGACCCGTCTTCGATCTCTAAATCAGAAAGTACGTAGTAAATGATATATCCGTTTTCCTCCTTTTTTAAACGAAAATCTCCATTTTTTTGTCTTGCTAACTCCACAACATCAAAATAACTAAAGGAGTGAGTATAGCGAACGCAGTTTTCAACCTTCCAAAGCTTTGCCGCGCCATCATGGCTGAGAAGTGTTCCTGGGTGTGGGACTGCGATGCACATCGGGGGAACTCGTCTACCCAGCAGGGTCTCTCAAACAAAGAAGGAGTTCGGAATTCCCATCAGGAATCCTAGCTAAGAGTAAACCAATACCAGGATCCATCACCGCCTTAGTATCAAGGTCGCATAATGGCAAATTTCCCTCTGATCCGCAAGAGCTGCGACTGCGTATGCTGGTGAAGACCTGGGGCAGATTTTCACTAGGCTGACCTCGGGATTCCAGGGAACCACAATGGCTTAACCAGCAAATCACCGAAAAATGGTGTTTATGCTGGGGCCCGCACAACCAGTGGGGACGGGCCGTTCAAGTTGAAGTAAGTAAAATTTTCAACTAGAATGCTGTTTGATGCAAGAACAAGCCAGATTAGAGAGAGTTTCTAGCATATTTGCTGTGTGAATATTTTTTTGTGAGCTTGCCAACAACCATTCTTACAGCAGTGGGACTTCGGCGCATCGTTTTTAGCCGATCTAGACTCTTCACATGTGTGGAACGACACGTTGGAAAGACAGCACTTTGGACCTCTGAAGGACCTCCTCACTACCTCTGGTCAGAGGGCGGATGGGCATCGATTCGTGTATGAATCATCTTTTCGTCTGTCGTGTTGTACATGCTCTTTGAAAATAAATAAGACATTAAAAAAGCAAATAAAACATTGCCCGAGAAGAAGAGGAATGCCGGGGCATTTGTGCCAGTATACTTGAAATAGGCTCAGTGTATAACGGAGGCCCAGAGGTCATTGTGGAGTCGTTCTTGATCAGTTAGTTAATTTAATGACCTATGGTTTCGCTTAGTGTGTCATCGACAGTGTGTCATAAAATAAAAATTGTACAACTTTCGAATATATATCGATTTTATTTGGGGTTGTCGTAGACCTAGGGGAACACTTTCATTCTTATTCTTTTTCTCCTGCTCAGTTTAGCGTCATATTTTCGTGTTGTTTAGATCCATAGCCCTCGTGCATCCGACGTGGTGCGACAAATGTGGCGACTTCATCTGGGGCCTGTTGAAGCAAGCTTACAAATGCCAGAGTGAGCACCCTTCCATATTCATCAATGTCTTATCCATAGTTTTGTTCAAAGGACTCATAGTCCGCAGGATAAGAGGTTTTATTGATCCTTCGTGTTCCATTTATGAGTTCGATGAGGGAATAAATGTCCACTTCGTATTCGAAACCAGTTTTATGGACCAGCCGGTTAAAAATCCATCTTTATTTTTTGCGTAATATTTTGCTGGCCGTGCAGAGATAGAGGTCTTAATTGGTTGAATATGTTTGCTACTGCTATCCTCATTTTACTAATTTACGCTCTGCATTATCAGAGTCATCAGAGGGGCGATCAATTTTTGAAGCGAACGGTGTGTTATAGACACAGATGGATCGTGAGGATGTTAAGGAATTCATAAATTGATGATTACTGCTTCGATTATTTTTTTACAGTTTCAATTGACGTTTTATAGACTGCAACTACACTTGCCACAATCGATGCAAGGAGCTTGTGACTCTGGATTGTCGATCGGCTGGCTCTTCGCTAAATTCAGACGAATTTCCATCAATTTATCCGAAACTTCTGGATGGGACTTTGGGTACAATCCCGAAGGAGCTTCATCTGCCGCCTATACCCTTGTACTCATTCTTTGAAGACTCCGATAAGGAAAATGACACAAGTGTTGAGGTTGGTCCAATAAGCTTTCAGGTTTTCGTAAGGTTAGAAAAAAATCCATGTAAAATCTAGAAACCAGTGTTTCCTGGACTTGAAGCGCTTGGCTTCAGCTTTTCTGTGGTAAGAGCTGAGTAAAGAAACACACGAGGTGCGAAACAGCACGAAGCTCTTCGCCATTTGTCAGAACTTCTTAGGTTTCGCTGCTTGTACTGCTCAAAGAAAGAATTGTGCGGCTTCTGAGGTATGGAAAGTGTGTTTTCTAACCATCTTGTTCCACTATTGTTTTCAGAATCCACTTTTCTCTCCGTTAAAATCACTCCGAATACAACATCCATCTGCCGTAAGCGGCTTTGTTGTCGACCAGCAGCAACCAGAACCCGTTACTGAACAGGTGTGGCTCTCGTCTCCTTTATTTTTTTTTACATAAAAAACTAAATATAGATCAAGAAACGGTGTTATCCGTTCATCACTAGGATTTCTAAACTTCAATCTCTCCCTAGTAGTGTTGACGTTTTTACCGACAGTTTTTATTACGTTATAACAAAGTAGTTTTGAATAATCTTAACCTTTTTATTTACTGCCTATTCTTTTTAACGGCAAGGTATTTTGCGAAATATAACTACTATAATGCTGAGATATTTGCAAAACACCGGACCGCAGGTGTCTGCAGTGGGGAACGAACGCGCTATTGTCCTTTCCGAGGAGGAAGGACCCGCATGGTGTGGTGGTGAACGCGTTACTCCCCGGAAAGGACAATCGCGCGTTCGTTCCCCACCGCAGACACCTGCGGTCCGGTGTTTTGCAAATATCTCAGCATTATAGCAGTTTTGAATAATTCTTATTCGAAAGTCTTCTCAAAGATTGAAACTGGAACAAAAAACCGGTGAAAGAAGAAAAGAATATGGTACATCTGAATGTGGGATCCAGAAATGTTTTTGTTCCATAATTCGCTGTTATCATGAGAAGCGCACACGAGGTTGTTATTATATGCTGTTCCTGTATTATTATATACTATTCAATATTATACACATAGTGGTTGTATTTTACACCATGCCCTGCCATGAAAATTAGTGATATGCAGTAAATAAGAGTTAACATTGTGGTTTCGACTACGGATTTAGCTTAACTGGGTTTAATGCCGATTTGTGCTCCTCTAATGATTCTCGTTGGCGAGTGATTGCTGATGGCATTGTTAAGTAGAAAACTGGCTGAAAGAAAGGCAAGGGCCGCAGTTGTGCAGTGTGTAACACGTGAACCCCCCTCCCAGGAAAAGGAAATCGCGGCTTGGAATCTGGCCTAGGGTCTGAGTTAACAAATATCTCAGCATCATTGTGGTTGTGGTATGTTTGCATCATACCCTACTATGAGAGATAGGCAGTAAATGAAAAATTGAACACACTGTTATACATATATTGTTATATTATTATTAAATACAATTTATTCACAACACTTAACGTTTCGGCCAATTTCACCTTCTTCAGAGCGTGGAAAGGTTAAGTCAGCTGCATTCTGGACAGCGAAGTATCTCCATAACCCCAACAGAATAGCTCAGATTTCTAATTTTCAATCGTATAGGAAATAAAACAGCTTCTAAGCTCACTCACCGTTTTCTGCGAGTTTTCCACTGTGTATTCCACTTGAAGACTAATCGCTGCAGAGTTCACGTAGTTGGGTAATACGCCTCTCCTAGTTCGAAATATCAGTGTGAGATATCGTGTAAAACCATGTGGGACAACCAGGCTTTCCTCTGTGCGATTCATTTTTGGTTTCTTGGGATTTATCCAAATGCAAGGCGCGTGTGGCGCAGTGGTTGGAGGCGCCACTGCGACACACGCGTGAAATCCATCCCAGCGCACATGGCCCACCAAGCCTTCCATCTCCCGGGGTCGGCGAATTGGTACCAGACTTGTCTGGGAGGATAGCAGCACTGGTTCGATACATCGGTAGGCCACCGCGAGTCATTGTAAAGGCCAGATATGCGTTCAATCACCTCCAACGATGCTTAGTGAAGTCCAATGCATGGCGAATCCCTCAGGGATTAATCAACGCTTAGAGCTTTATCCTTTTTTATCATCCGTTTTTTATCCAAATTGCTTCCAGGGTTTTATGCGCTCAAGTTTTAGATTCTTATGCAAGAATGGTAACCTCCACTTCGAAATCTTCTCCGTTATGTGCGTGTGTCCTATGAGCGTCTAGTGGAATGTTTTGTTTGATTTTAAGTTTCTGAACTAAGTGTTCTTTTAAAAGGACGCGGAATGGTCTGTCCTTTTCTCCAACATATTCGTTGCGACTCGCTTTACAAGGAATCGGGTGCATTCACGTAATCTCTCCCTACCGTCATGGCAAATAGCACATTTTCGTGTTATGCACAAACGGTCATACAAGCAGTTACGATTTAGCTAGCGTTTTAGAGTGTTCGAGAGTATTTCAATCACTGTTACCGAAGTTTCTGGGCTCACCCTTTCTAAACTACGTTTTATAGCTGCACGTATTTCATTTGAAATGAAGGGCGAGATAAACGGGACCTTATTTTCGCTAGAATTATTCTTTGGAGGCGTGAGTTTTCCTCTACACCTATACAGAGGAGCCTTACTTTCGTAACCAATGAAAATGGCTATTTGCCGCGCCAATTTCGAGGATTCTTCTCACTGCTGTTTTCCTGTGCGCACGCTGGTGGCTGTTCGAAACATGTTTCTTATAAGCGCTCTTTTGTGTGTGAGGGATGAGAGGAGAGAGAATGGACCAATATGCTTTTGTTATTTGGCTTTGCTTACTATTTGATAATGTAGCCGTTTTCGGATGAGTTAATTTGAGCTTTCAAAAATGAAAGCCATTTTTTTACTCAAAAGACTAACTTCCTATCAACCTCGGCGTAAATAATCGATATATGCATGCATATATATATATATATATCGTAACAACTCCCAAGATCGACTTTCTATTAATCTCGGCATTGAATTATAAATCTGTCGTTTTCTTCCTCAGCAATCGTGAGGTTGTTAAATACGTTTGCTTAACCATGCGATTGCTGAGAAAGAAAACGACAGATATATATATATTCTTGTGAACTGCCCTTATGGAGCTGACGTGAGGTTGGTATCTGTTGTTGTTGCTGTTGTTGTTCGATGGCTCACATTTCGGCGATTTCGCCTTCCTCAAAATCTGGACTTATTCTAAATAAAAGACGATCTAACGTAAACTCGAACGCCATTTTCTTTGCAAAACTATACTCACCTTGCTGTTGCATGTGGAGACTACCCTCGTTGTTTACGTGGGACGACAGGCGAGACAAACCCAGGTTAGGAGATCAAGTTGAAATAAGGCGCCAGCTCACGTGTGGTAGTTTTGACTCAAATGCAACAACAAGGCTTCGTGCCAGTCGTTATCCCATTGTCAACCCTTTTATTTTTATCTAATAATTTCTGAACCTTCTGAAGATTGAGCAGTTTAGGCACTCCTTTAAGAGGATCATCAACTGTTAAACCGTGAAATCATACATGTCTATTGCTCCTTCGTGTCGCATGAGGAGTTCGAGGACGGCTTGCATAGCGGGGTCATTCGACACGTTTGTGTAAAGGGCGGTAACGTCAAGCTACTCCTTCATGAACGTGTTGTTAGGACGCGCGTTACGTAGGCAATCCAGGAACATCTGGGCGATTGTAAGATGGGATGGAATCTGTTTCAACAGCTGGATTAGTACTTTAGTTAAAGACCATCTCATTCTGTCCGTTGACGTGTCTATACAGCTGATGATGAATACTGATAGATCGGTTGACGCAAGGTCATCATCAGTGGATGTAAACCTACGTAGTTTAATAAGTACGAAATGTGACATGATGTTAGTTCAAGTTTTAGATTCAGAGATAAGTCATGGGTTTAAACCAGCCATTTCTGCCACCTCCAGTCAGTCATCGTTCAGTTTTCAGTGTTGACTTTTTAATTCCTTTTCAATGGTAGACGATAATGAAAAACATCTTCAAGATGCTTTCCCATCACCATCAACATTTAATTGATGAAAAATTACCACAAACTCTCTACCAATATCACTAACGGATAGGCTCGTGTTTAAGGAACGGTTGAGGGAACGTGGGTTGTGGTAATACCCCTACTTCTTGTTGTTCACCCTTATTTAGTGCTTTAACTCTAGCTTTTTTACGGAATTATCTTGAAGTCTTGAAGTTCATGCAAACTACATGCGATCCTACAAAAGAATAGAGACCCTTCGAAATGGGTTCAAATGGTGAAAAAGTAGGGCTGTATTCTAACAGCGAGCGCACCCCGTCAGGCAGAGGTGTGCCCCCAATAGCAGGTAAGCCTTGAGTCTTTTGGCTCATTATTAACCGTAATGTGACTCGTTTGATCAAGATTAACGGTATTTGCATACCTTTTTGAGGTCGTTTTATGCGGTTTACTTAAAGTCTTCGATTTTTCTCCGTAAAGTTACTTTAGCTTTAGCTTCTGCTTCATTATGATTGTCGACCACATTCATCGAAAATATATAAGGTGTTAGAAATACACAGTGTGGCGAATGCTTTCCTTTCGTCCAATTCTGTTCACAGGCCATGTCAAGTACAGAATATCTCAGGAGTTCTGACCTACGGTCATTGGCCACAGATGATTCTATTTTCTGTTTTTTCTCACATTGTTATTTTCCAATACAATGACCATCAATGATTTAGAGCTTACGCGTTGTGGAGGTATATGTGAAAGAGGACACGCCGTTCGAGTGGTCCCCAGCATATAAAGATGACCAACTGGCGAGGAGCATTGACGAGTACAATAGTGCTAGCAATGGTCTGAACATGAAAATGGTCGGTTTCATCTGCTGTTGCACATTGACCGCTTACATCTAGCATCTATTCAAATAATCTATCCTTTATGGCTGTTAGGGAATAAAGAATGAACTGTATATATACTTAGCCTATAGTAATTGTGGTAATTTCTTGACTTATCAAGTCCCTGTTTTAATCAATCCACTCTATGTATTCGAGGGCTCCTCTTACCACTGCGCCACATCTCTCTTTTCCTGACTGTTAATTTTAAAAAACTGCTTCATCTGCTTGTTAGCACAAAAATTTGGTTTTGTAAGCAATGTATAGTGCCAAGTCATACATTAGTATCAAACAACCTTCACTGAGTTCACCTCACCACACATCGATTAGCAAGATCGCAGGTTGTACAAGTTAATATCTTCGTATAGAATCGTTAACTTTTCCTTGTTATTGTATATTCATAAATGTTTTCTTAGATCTTTCAGCACCGTCTTTGAATTGCTTCCAACTGGAAGCACTTGCCTTTGTCCACATCTACCTTTTCCATCATCGCGAAATTCTATTAAAACAACCGTCGCAGTACGCTTAATCATGAGCAGTCAAAACGGGATACTCAGAAGAGACCTCCATATTTATTGCTGATAGATTTGCCATTTTATTTGACGAAGTTTAAATAGATTCTTATTGTGACAGCAATTTCCTTCCATAGAAGGCGAATACCGTCTTTAGCACGTGTTTTGATTTCATGTAGTTCAGAAGAGATTAGGAAGAATGAGCGTTTACAGCACGACGATGGCGAAACATTCTCTGGATACATCCAAGTTCATATGAATCTGAGTCGGCCCATTAGTGTGGTTGCTGGTGAAAAACCTCCTAGTGTCTATGACGTCATGAATACTGGTTAGTTGTTAAGACAACTTCTTTTGTTTTTCAAGTTTATATATTTTGTGCGAAAAGTTGTTGAGCATATATTCGGTTCTATTTTTTGGTTCTGTTTTGCTTCATGTGCGGTGTACTCAGTGTATGTTCGACGACATGCGTGAATGCTCACCAAGTACTCTTGTTTGAAGCTAGTTAGCACGCCAAGTGTGCTCTAGGCTGCGACGTGACGTTTTTTTTGTTCAGTTTAACCCAATTTTTTTAAACAAAAAAGCCAAAAACCCAAAAATTTTGATGTCTGCCGCTTACTGTAACGTATTCTCTTTATGAAAGCTGTTGAAATGACACATTTTTCGATCAGGATGGAGACTTTAATTTAAGCTTTTAATCAAGAAATGTTTAGTCAGTGGTGCTTCGATTTCTACTCGTCCAATATGGAATCTCCTGTTAGTAAACCCAGTTCCACTCACTGTACTGGACGAACTGAAAAACGCTGCTAAGGATTCATAGTCGAATTTGAATTTCCTCGCCTTCATTGCTCGTTTTATATTTGGTTATTTCTGTCTTTTCATGTTATTATCTCGATTCTGCCATCAGTGGTATTATTGGATAAGACATATGAAAAAAAAGTTACTTACGTGGATCCTTAGGCGGCCCTCGGTCAAGAGTCTTGAATGCGTTGGCCTGTTTTCCATCCGTTTCGTTTCCTAGCGACTGTCGTTCATGATACGAGTCACGATCTGTTACGAGTGTAATGAGGCTACGAAAACAACTAGTTGATGTGTACGTCTGCCCACAAATAGATAGGCGACTTGGAAGCTCTTTCGTCTTTGTGAAACTCTATACTGCTCAGTCGATGACCCTTCTTGCTAAACGGTTCGATGTGTTTTCTCTGCATCTCAGTAACGACGTGCTTTTTGATGTTCAGGAATCGGTCAGCGATTCGTACACTATTGAGGTTATAATAAGGTCGTCATGCCATGAATTCACTTACTCTTAGTCAGATATTTAATAAAAAATATTTGTTAAAGAAATGAAATCACCTCGAGCGGCTAGTTTTCTTCCCACGCTGGCTTTTCTCAGTCGACTCGATCTGTTCTCTAGTGGCGTTTCATTCAAATTTATAGGTGGTTTCAAGCGGTCCAGCCGGTTCTCACTGTGATAGCGAACTAACTGAAAGCCGACTTATCATGTTTGCTGTACAAAAGGCTGCTAAAGGATAACAAAATAAAAGATAAAGCTATCGGCGTCTAAAATTATCTTTAAGTTTGTACCTTAAACTTAGGAAGCATCCATTCATGGACATTTTACGGAAATCTTTCAGGATAGAACGGACACTGTCATCAGTGCTTGTTTTGAAGAAATTGTTCGTGCGATTTCCGCACATGTAACTGATATTTTGGTGAAACGACTAGTCTAGAGGAAGCATGTGCTGGCATACAGGAAGGAAAAAAGTATCAAGAGCACTGCGAAAGCATACCGATGAAACGAGAACTTCCACCTGAGAGACAAGTAAGAGGGAAATGATCCTTTACAAATAGTATTTTGTTTAGAAAAAAACGGGTAACGTTCTGTTGTGCTTAAATTGTTGCGTAATTCAATCAGGTGGCAAGAGATAAGAGGATAAAGGGAAGAAGCTCTCGGCGTTGATCAATCGCTGAGAGATGTGCCATGCATTCGACTTCATTAGTCATTGTAGGAGGTGATTGAATGCATATCAGGTCTTTACAATGACTCGTGTGGGCTACCGATGTATCGAGCCAGTGCTGCTATCCTCTTAGACAAGTGTGGTACCAATTTTCGTATCTCGGAGGTGTGGAAGGCTTAGTGGTCCATGGGTGAGAGGACCGATTCCACGTGTGTATTGCAGGACGCCTCCAACTACTGCGCCACACGCGTAGAAAAAGTTGCTAAAGCTTTCGTAATTGTGATCGGTGGAAATAATGGCATCGAGATTTGAATCATTCAGTTCGTTTTGGAAATGAGCAGAGAAGTCTGTGATGTCCACAATGAGGAGCCGCGTTGCGCACATTGCGACTTTTGAGATAACAACAAAAGTTAAAGTAGATCAAAATTTGTTCTAAATATGATGGTCTCAAAGATTTTTAGCTTCATAGCCTTTGTCTTACGTAAATAAGCTGGGAATTAGTAGGGCTTACTGTGTCGTGTCGAACTTGGTGGCTTGTTCGTTTCAGTGGTTGTGCATACCGTGGTGCTGAATTCACTCAATCATTTTTAACTTTCTTAACTCTCATATAACTTTCAGAAGAGCTTTTAGTTTTCATATAGAGAAGGATTTCGTAAATCTAAGCTATGCTGCGACTCATTGGTGGCGCAAGGGTAATAGGAGGACAAAAATTGGCTTTTCTTGGATGTTGTCATTTGAAAGTTCGTTGATTTATGGTTTTCATTATATCTGTACTATAGCGCGCGAAGGAAGTGTTATTATCGTTTTCTTGAAATATCTCAGTTCCACTTTTTTTTAGTTTATATTTAGATGGTAGTGCCATTTGGGTTAAAACCAGCCGTAACGAAAGGTATATCTGAACCAGAAATTGTTTCATCGAAAACTCTCAATTAGTAAAACTACGGACTATGGGTGTCTGGGAGTGAGGATCGAAAACGCTATTACTCCTTCCGGGGCTAACGCCTTCACCACCAGACCATGCGAGCTCTTCGTACAGCCTGTCTCTCGGTTTGTTTTTTCACCCCTTCCCCTGATTTCACATAGTACCCTGCCGTGAAAAATTATAGTAGGCAACAAATAAAAGGTTAACAGTCTGATTGGTTATCGACTATTAGTTTCTGAGTTGGTAATTGTTTTTCCTTCTTGATCGAACAGCTGCTCATTGTTGTACAATATTTGCTTGATTTTGGCCATTTTTTTAAGCATATTCGCTCATATTCTGAAGCAGCATGTGAAGTAGAATAGCGGTAGGATGTGGAACATAACTGTGATAACGTACTGGTCTAATGTTCCCTTAACTCCGGATCGAAGCTCTAAAGCTCTCTGTTGACGTACTTGGAGGTGGCAGTGTTTTCACTCAAGACCGCGAAACATTGTAAGGCAGCGTATTTCCTAGTCGCTTCTACGGCTATCTTTTTATAGTCTCACATAAGATATCCGTCACAATGAAAGCAGGAGTGATCGGAGTTCAGGTGAAGTCTGCATAATTTCCGCTATGGAATGTGGAGACGAACATATCATCATACGGGAAAAGCACTTCATTTGCGTTTGACTGACATGTCGGTTCAAAAAAGTCCGTCGAAGAGAATTTCAAAGCGTCCAGAGCGTACGTATTTGGGAAAGAAAGAAGGAAAAAGAGAGAGAAAGAGCGAAAAGAAGAAAGGGAACGGTAGAGAAATATAATTACGATTTGAAAATGTTGACTAGGATCTCAACAGAGAAGCAAAAGCGCTTTTTCAGTCATTATGACTCTTCCTTTCCTTTCAAAGCTCTATACGTCGAGATATCAGCCAAAATCAAAAATGATATACGAAAATTTTTACAAAAGATATGAAATCTTATTCTTTTTCCAACGATTTACTTCAGTCTAAGGTATTTTCCTACGTGTTTATGCCAGATCCAGTGCTTATATTGCAATTTGTGAGGTTGTGACTTGTACGACCATTTCCACCCTAGGAAATTCCTGCCAAGATGCTGACAAAAGGTACTGTATTACTTGTGGGTCTTCGTTCCCTTGTCTCTTGCCGGCGTATAGCTTTCGAGGAATTGAGCTATGAGAACACCATGGGGTCTAGAACGGGAAAGGAGAGCAACCGAAAAAGGATGTTTGGTGGAAAAATACCTACTTATCTACTGAAGCGAGGATTACTGGTACCATTGTTTCTTTCGAATCAGTGCAACATCGACGCCGACAACTAGCAGCAAAAGAAAAGTAAAAACGACGCACCGAGTCGGGCTTCTATGTTTTACATGTTCTCTAACAAAATGGAACACTCTTATGCAGAAATTTGAACCCTTCATCACTTAAATAGTATCGTGGAACAAACCATGATCGACTACTCGTCCGGAGGCTCGAATAGTAGGGCGATTGACAGGACTTTGCGGCAGTGATACTGCAGCGCAGGGAAGTGATTGTGAAGTCGTAAGCTATAAAGACGTTTTAAACTTATCGACTAATTTACTGTTTACATTTTCAGATAAGTAGAGCTGTTGGTTTCCTTGTAGACATAGTTTTAAAAAGCGGTGTATGTAAGGTTAACGGGCGACCAGTGATAGATGCTAGGACAAAGGACGGCGTTCTCTACCAAATTCTATACTGTTGGCACAAACCTTTTGTCTAAAATGCCAGTCCTAACTGAAAATTTTCGGATAGTATCCGTTGCTGCGTATGGTGCAGTGGTCGGAGGCGCCCTGCAACACATACGTGGAATCGATCCCTGCGCCCCTGGGCCAACAAGCCTTCTATCCTTCCGGGGTCGGCAAATTGGTACCGGACTTGTGTAGAAGGATAGGAGCACTGGCTCAATGCATCGGTAGGTCTCCGCGAGTTATTGTAAAGGCCAGATATGCATTCAATCATCTCCAAACGATGCTTAATGTAGTCGAATGCGTGGCGCATCTCTCAACGATTGATCAACGCCGAGAGCTTCCTCCTTTTGTCCTTATAACCCTTGCCACCTGATTGAATTACGCAACAATCTAAGTACGACAGAACGTTATCCAAGTTTTTTTTCTAAACAAAATACTATTTGTAAAGGATCATTTCCCTCTTACTTGTCTCTCAGGTGGAAGTTCTCGTTTCATCGGCATGCTTTCGCAGTGCTCTTGATACTTTTTTCTTTCCTGTATGCCAGCACATGCTTCCTCTAGACCTAGTCGTTTCACCAAAATATCAGTTACATGTGCGGAAATCGCACGAGCAATTTCTTCAAAACAAGCACTGATGACAGTGTCCGTTCTATCCTGAAAGATTTCCGTGAAATGTCCATGAACGGATGCTTCCTAAGTTTAAGGTACAAACTCAAAGATAATTTTAAGCACTTGATATTTTGGGGGACTTCACTGTTTGCAATAACATCTGGAACGGTTGTTCTACATCGCATTGTTAGAAACTCTGTGTGTTGTCGTAGAAGTTCTTCACACTTCCCTAATTTGATCTTACTTATAGTGCTGAGCTACACGTGTAATGTATCTCTTCTTCGATTTGTTTCAGTGCCTTGCTTCTGTTGCATGAAAGTGTTTGAGTTTCTGTATAAGTTCATCTACAACTTGAGGGTCAGTCATTATATCAGTGAGAAGTTTAATGCTGGTTGAGCATTGGTTTTCCTGGAATCTCGAGATAATCGTGCCGAAGTGTACCTAGGTCGAAGTGACCATGGATGGTTGCGGGTCCTCGTGAATTAGAAGGAGATTTCCAATGTTAACCTTTTAATCTTAACCTTCCATTTACTGCCTACCCTTTCTAGTGGCAGGATATATTGCGGAATATACCTTCAATAATGCTGAGATATTTGCGAAGCTCAGGATCGCAAGTGACTGCGGTGAGGAATGAACGCGCCATTGTCCTTTCCGGGGAGTAACGCGTTCGTTCCCCACCGCAGACACCAGCTGTCCGGAGTTTTGCAGATATCTCAGCATTATTGAAGTTAACCTTTTATTTGCTGCCTATTATAATTTTTCACGGCAGGGTATTATTATGTGTGATACCAGCACAATGGTGCTGAGATATTTGCAAAGCTCCGGACCGCAAATGTCTACGGCGAGGGAGCGAACACGCTGTTCTCCTTTCTGGGGCTAACGCGTTCACCATGCGTGTCCTTCGTTTCACCTTTCTCTCAGCAAGTTTTCTATCTACCAGTGCCATCGGCAATCGCCCGTCAACGGGATTGATCGAATCAAAATTGATCAGAACCCTAATCGGCAATGAACCCAGTTAAGCTAAAGCTTTAGTCGAAATCACAATGTTAGCTTTTTATTTACTTTTAAATACAGTTGCGGTCCGGAGTTTTGTAAATATCTCAACACCGTTGTAATTAAAGAGATTCACTGCAATTCTTACAGGCTTCCAGGGACTCCAGCTACGCTTGTGCCGAACCAATAGCGTCATGTAAAACTGGAAAGCAATTTAGTTTTTTCAAATTCCAAGTTTATTGGAACGTAACAACGATACTTGAGGACTTGAATTCGTAATTAGACCATTTTATTGCCTACGTAAGGTCACAATCTTGATATTTACGCGGCGATTTGAAACATTAGAAAAGAACAATAACCACCTCCGTTTCTTTGTAATGAATCGAACAGCTTGGCTGTAATAATATCAATGCTTTAGTACCACATCCATTTGGAACTTCCGTTTTTTCATGACAGAATGTACTCAACAACAACTACATGCTAAGAATTGGGAGTCCAGTTTTGATTGATTGCTGTTGGCATTGGTAGATAGAGAACTAAATGGAAGGCCAAACGAAGGATCCGCATGGTGTGGTGGTGAATTCGTTATTCCCTGGAAAAGATAGTAGCGTGTTCGATCTCCACCGCAGACACCCACGGTTCGGAGTTTTGTAAACATTTCAGCCTCAGTGTAGGCATCCAGTATTCTGGGACCTACCAGTCATTTCCTCTTTCGTTGCACGTAGAACAGGTTTGGTGAAAGAAAAAGTGGGACAGTGCGCTTATATGCCAATTACTGTGCTTCAATCTAATCTTCGCAAGCATCCCACTGATTCACTAAGCTGTTGATGTAGCTGTCGAAAACAATTGTGTATATACTGCGTTATTTAGTTATCTGTTGGTAGAGGATGAACCAGTAGTATCCGTCGGCCTTCATGTGTAATGTTCCTTGCCACTCTTTCAGTTCCTTCATTGGCCCAAATATGTGCCTGCAATGGAAATCTTCGTTATTTAACGTAATCATAGAACGAGCTAATTATTTTCGAGGAAGACAGAGGTGTCTTTATTACATCAGAAACCAGAATTGTTTAGAGTGAACTCAATGGTAAGGATACGTACGTATACATATCTGCTCCCCAATGTATTGAGCTCATAAAGAAGTTAGTGCTTTAGAATAAAGAATCCACAGAAATGTTTTGTTTTGGAGGGTTGCAACAATAACCATCGATTTTTGTTTGTAAATTCAATTCCTTCATAAAAAATAATGAAGTTGCTGCAAAGTCGAATGAGAGCGTCGATTCCGAATAATATTCTATAAATGGATTTTGCTCTCTGTGCAACACTAGTTGAATAGAATACAATAAATTGTGGCTTAAACAGTGACGTAGTGGAAATGCGATTCTTCTGAAGAAAGCTCAGGTTAATCAGATGATCATCAGGTTATAAATGAGCACCATGGCACGGTTAAAGTTGAAAATTTGCGTCTTAGGGTTAAAGAATTGACCATGTTGTTGATGAAAACTAAAATCTCCAACACTGTACCACGTAGTCTCTATTTCATTCATCTTTAGATAGAGCAATAGTTGAAAAGCATACCTCCTTCAACAAGTCGCTAAGAACTGTGTCTAAGCTGCCTCGTCGGTTCATCTTGCGTTCAGTTTTTTTTTCTTTTAAGAGAGAGAAAGACACAAAGGTTACTGAGAAGAAAAGGCCGGTGAGCTTTCAGGCTAAGCAGATACAGCTACGCACCTGCAGAATAGCAAATGGAATGAATTGAAATGGTGACGTGGATTTGATTATCACCTGATGTTTTCATTGCAGGAAAGTCGACAACATCGGTGCGTACCATCACCTCGTTTTTCCTCCCCCGTAACACAGTCAAGACGATCAACATCGACAGCAGGATGACGACCAGGTATGACAGAATGCGGGACTGGTTCTAATTAAGCGAATAAGGTGACGATAAAATTACTGGAGTAGAGGCGAAGTGGTTTCGAAAGTAACGTTAATCACATGGGATGTGCACCTAGACTTGGTTGCTGTAGGTTGCGATTTGATATCGTTGATCTGAATTTATGACTGTTTTTCTTGGATTTGAGATTGTTTTCTTTTTTTCCAGCATCTTTGAAGTTATATTTCGCAATATACCCTGCCATTAAAAAGAGTAGGTAGTAAATAAAACGGGTTTTTTTTTTGTTGTACAAGTGGAACTCGATTCTTGGATAGGTGAATATTACGTGTTACAAATTCCGCCAGGTTTCATAAGTGGTTTTGGGGGTGGGGGGTTAGAAGATGGACTACTAGGGATATATGTGTTTTATTTATCCTGCGTGAAATTACAGTGTATGCGCAAAATTTCAGCACTTCACACAATTGGGTTGGCGGGAAATTATTGTGATGCATTGTTTTTTTTTATTTCAATCGATTTTTGGTCTATCTGTGGTATACAAGTAGGCATGTTTGGTTGAACATAAATTAGCAAAAAACGGTGTAAACAACACTCGGTTCGGTTGGTAATCAACTGCGAGTGTAGGGATCCGGTACAGAATTTCAGTGCCGATTACGACTGCTACAGAATCTGATGAGCACCTGGTCTAAACTACGCTTGAATCCGTGTACGCATTCTGTTGCTCACATTCGCACGAGCACATGCTCACTGCCATGTAATGATGACTTAATGGTCCGCCTCGGTTCACAAACACGAGTTGCATTGCCCAAGTGTCGGTCTGCAAGTCGCTTGTATTGTATCCGCTGCATGGATTGGACCTTTGCAAATTCTACAAACGCTGGACTTCTGATTGTCATATGAAGAACAGTTGTTAATGCAACCAGCATCAAATCCACACTCCCACAATGTTCTGTCCTGTTTGTGGAACTAACGGAGCATACTGCACTGTGAATGAGCACCTCGCTAACCTCGGGGACCTTAGTTTTGAATTCACGTAGCTTGTCGACTCGCACTCACCGAAGTTATGGGTGATATGTTTCTATAATTGACAACTGGGCTAAATTAATTCATCTTCATGGAACCTTACTGAAATAGGTTTGAAAAATAAAACAAACTTGCAAGCAGCGCATTAATTTTCCCCAAACAGATGAAGGTGGATATTTCTGCGGAGTTACTGTTTTTCACGGTTTTTCTACTGTGAAGATAAAGTCGTCATTTTAGAAAAACAATTTTAAAAAATCCGACAGAAGTGCTTTATTAGCACTCTTACTATTAGTAGATGTTATTTTTATGGAAGGAGATATTTGAAAAGAATTTTTTTAGATCTCTTTATATATTACAAATGCCATTTCTTCGATTTTTTGTTTTAAAATTTTCACAAAAGAATTTCGAAATTTCTTCGTTTTGGAATCTGCTGCTCTCAGGCAGATGATTGTGACTCTCCTGCGTAAGTTCCGAGTGGCCGACAATCCGCGTAAATTTGCTCTCTATGAATGTTCTCAGGAGAATGATGAAGAAACATGCACGTTGTTAAGTGAGTTTCTTTTCATATCAGAGATAACAGGGCGTGTGTGGCGCAGTTGTCAGAGGTGCCAATCAATACACTTGGGATCGATCCCGCCCCACAGGCTCGAGCTCGAGCTAGTAGCACTGGCTCGATAAATCGGTACGCCACCGCAAGTCATTGTAAAGTCCAGTTGTGTATTAAATCGCCTTCAACGATTTTTGATGAAGTCGAATGCATAGTGCATCTCTCAGGGATTCATCAACGCCGAGAACTTTTTAGATTTTATCAGAGGTAACAGCACATTATTGGGGATTTCGGAAATGAAACGTGGTCATAGAGATAAAAAAGGTGGACACGAACGCCTAGGCGTATTAGTTTGTCTATGGCTTCTTTGAGAAGATGTGGAAACTAAATTCTGCTCTCCATCTTCTGTTAAGCTCATCGTCCAAGTCTTCAATGTTTGTAGAAGGTCCTAAAAGTAAGGTTTTATGGCTTTTATGGTTAATAATTTGTGCTGTTAACTTTCCTTCACCACAAAAAGAACGTGGGAATTTTTCATGAAGTGAAGGCACTAAAAAAATTTGGTTAACCTTTAAAACCTAGTTGAAGTGAATTTGATGGCTGTTGTGAAGCACCGAGAGGAACTCCGGTAAGTATCTGCTGATAAATAACCTTTCCATTTGGACCGATTAAGATAAAATTCGTCGATGTTGTTATTATCTTGCTCTGCAAATGAAGTCTCAGAATCAGAAGCTTGATTATGATGTTGAGCGAGTGCCGGGATTCCCTGGATGTATGCTTACATCCCACGGATTTCCCTCATGAAGGATCTCGAGCCGGTTAGCCGCCAGGCTACGTGGCGCGTCCCCAGGTGGCGGATAGGGGGTTAATCGCGGACCAAAAGCGATCTTTGATTCCCTAAGATGCAGGTGGATCTAGAGGATGGACTCCCTATTTCTGTTGCGCTGATTTGGCACATACTTTCTGTATTTACTAGGCGTATTCATGCATGTGTGTTTGGGTGCGTTCTTGCTTATGCGGATTGTATTCTACGAGTCAATTCGTCTAAAAGCCTGCAATCAAGAGAATGGGGAGTATATCGGAGGCGGTTAGGAGTCGCCTCCAACAAATAAACTCCATCTCCACTTTGGGAGAGCTTGGCAAGCTACCCGTGAGTATACCCAGCCCCACGTTCAGAGCCCAGCATGCTATACGTGGGTATCAAAAATGCTAAACACAGTAAAAAAAAAAACGGGCTTCACTTTCCTGACCCAGAAAGAGCCTCCAATTTCGCAGCGTTGGATAGAACGAGTACGGAGAAGCTGCTAAAATCTCAGGGCCAATGGAGCTGTCTGGATGTCAAAGAACTATGGTGACGATCTGTACCTACAATGCACGCACGCTTGCATCCGAGTCCTCGATAGAAGACTTGTTCATGCAAGCAAGAGGAATAAAGTACGACGTCATCGGCCTGGCCGAGACGAGAAGACGCCAGCCTTTCAGCGCCGTCTATGACACCGGAGAAAAACTGTTCCTCGGAACGTGCGACAGTAGAGTCGGGGGCGTCGGCGTTCTCGTCAACACGAGTTTGTCCATGAACATCGATTCATTCGAACAACTTACAACCCAAATCGGACGTTTACGATTAAAAAAACGTGGATCAATTCCGACTTTGACAATCTTCGTCGTTTATGCGCGGATATCAAACTATGACGAAGAAGAACTCGAAGCGTTCTATATGGACTTGGAGAAGTTCTACAGAGAAGACCACACATTCTTCAAGGTCAGCATTGGAGATTTCAACGCCAAGAATGGAGCAAGAAGAACGTCTGAAGGATGTCACATTGAGACCCACAGATTAGAATGGAACGAACAGGGTGAGCGGCTGTCTGAGTTTATCATGGCGACAAAGACAATCCATGGTAACTCGCAATTCCAGAAGCCACACCCTCAGCGCTGGACGTCGGAGTCTCCCAATGGAGAGTACCATAACGAATTAGACCAAATCATAGTAAATAAGCGGTTTTACCTAACCGATGTCGCTGTTGTCGCAAAATTCCAAACGGGATCAGACCATCGTCTCCTTCGTGTAAGATTCTATTTCTCGCGGAGAGAAGAAAAAGCCGCCGAATTCAAAAACTGAAGTCTCAGAACCACCGTAAACTGGGACTTATTCAAATCAATAGTCGGTTATTGGGAAGATGCCATCGTCGATAACATCGATGGGGAATACGATCAGCTCATTCAACATTTTCACGTTAGCGCAATGAAAGCTGAGAGTTCGAAAGTCACCAAGAAACGTGTTTGCAGAAACACTCGAGCTGATACGCCAGCGTGGAATCGCACGAGCTGCGGGCAACCGAGAATAACGTCCGAACTTGCAAAACAATGCAGACAGGCGGTAAAAAAAGATGCTAAAGAGAGAAGAGAAGCAGTAATGGTCGAAGCTGCAGAGGCTGGCAAAAGCATTCGCAAGCCCACCGAAGCTTCACCAATTACAAGACCAAAATGATTGCACTCCGGCACCGAAACGGAACAGTTATATCGTCCAGAAAGGCAATGGAGAAAATGATTCACTAATACTACTCGGATCCCTTCGATAACCACGTCCACCTTCAGTCATATGAAATAAGGATGGGTACGTTGTACCACCGGTTCTCCCTTCCGAAATCGGACATGCCATTTCGTCGGTGAAAAATCGAACAGCACCAGGTCCGGACAGGATAAGACCAGAACACCTGAGTTCGGCTCTTCACACGTTACCTCTCTGAATGCACGGTGCCTACTCAATGGAGAAAACCAGCAAGATCGTGTTATTGTTCAAAATGGTTCACCTCCATGGTACCAGCAGCAATCGCCCAATCTGTTTACTGTCTGTCGTCTAAAAACTTTTCACTCGAGTCATCTTAAACAGGAATGACATAACACTAGACGAAGGACAGCCATGTGAGCAAGGAGGCTTTCGAAAAGGATTTAGTACGATGGACCACATCCATACGGTAACAAGGCTCATTGAAGTATAGCGAGAGTACAAAAGACCGTCTCACTTTCATCGATTTACAGAAGGCCTTTGATTTAGTTGAGATAGAAGCAGTCTTGGAAGCCCTTGATAGTCAAGGATTCCCTACTCAGTACATAAAGATTCTTCGTGAGCTGTATAAAAATTTTACAACCAATATATCACCATTCTACAACGATATTAACATTCACGTCAAAGGAGGAGTTAGGCAAGGCGATACCATTTCGCCGAAATTATTTACCGCCACTTTCCAAAACGTTATGCGAACATTGGAATGGGATAATATGGGAGTGAAAATCGATGGTTGGCAGTTACTGTATCTTCGCTTTGCTGATAACATCGTTCTTATAACACCAAAAATTAGCCAAGCGGAACGTATGCTTGACGACTTTGATAAAGCCTGTGGAAAGATTGGTCTTCGGCTAAATTTCACAAAAACGATGTTCATGAAGAACGGATTGGTTTCGCATGCCCCATTCACGCTCAACGGAACGAATATTCCCAAATGTTCCACGTAGATCTATCTAGGTCGGGAAATCAATATGATGAACGACCTAGCTTCAGACCTGAGCAGAAGGAAACGAGCGGCTTGTGGAGCTTTCAAGAGCATCGAGGATGTTGTGAAGAGAGCAAAGAACACCCCACTCTGTGCCCACCTTTTCAACTCAGAGGTACTTTCTGCCCTAACATATGCGTGAGTAACCTCATCGCTGCGTAAGCGGGATGGAAGATCACACTCAGCATTATTGAATGCGCAGTCGAAAGGGCGATGCAAAAGGTATCCTGTTTCACATAAGTAGGTGGAGGGATCCGAAGCTTCGACCTGCGTCAACGATCAAAATTCAAAGATGCCGTTCTGTACGCTAAACAGTCGAAGGTAAGATGGGCCGGACACGTAATGCGTATGAATGACAACTGATGAACAAGAGTCGTTAGTGACTGGATTCCTCGAGATGTCAAACGTACTGCGAAAAGACCACCTACCCAATGGTCAGAGTTCTTCACAAGGAGTCTTGAAGAAGGATATGATGCTCGAGGAGTCTCTAGAGCAAGCAGAACTCACTGGGTTGCTCTTGCACGCTACAGGAAAAATGGAAGATTTACTGGCTCCCGGTCGAGTTACTCGACGATCAACGGGGCTACAGGTGATACAAGTGATACTTACATCTCGATTTAAGATGAGCAGATCGTTTATCACTCTGCGATTCAGAGCGCAAGCAGTCCATTTCAACTAGGAGTATGATTGAATTCATATGAACCATTTTTTAAATTGAGGAACACTCACAAATTTGCAATACTTTTGAGTGTTTATCTATTTAAAGGTTCCAAAAACAACCACATTAACGACATTACGCTTCCATGTGAATTCTGTGCGGTTGGTCTTCACGCGACATTTTCAATGGAAGGCCCATAGAAAGCGGCTCCGAGGAAGGCGAAATCCGCCGAAACGTCAGCTTGTACGTAAATAAAGAAATAAAATAGCACCTCGTGTTTGCTGAACTGAAGTAGAAAGAAGAACCACATTAGGTTACTGAAACATTAAAGTGTACAACGTAAGGTAACTGTGGAATTTCATAGAAATCACGAAATGAGGAAACACGGCTGGCGTTTCGCTTATTATCACTTTCAGTTTCCCTTTCAGAAATACAGTTGTGCTCCTGGATGTTGTATGCCTCGTGGTTTCCTGAAAGTGTAGAAAATGCAATATGATGGATGATGGCATTGTCTCTGGAAATTATAGAAAAGTCTCCTAAAGATTGTCGAAGGGATTATCTATCAAAGAAATTTGTCTAAATTTTTAAAATTTTTAGTGGAGTATCATGAATTTCGCGTGGGCGCGGAAGGGAAGGGCGCATATGGCGCAGTGGTCGTAGGCGCCCTTCAGCACACACTTGGAATCGATCCCTGCGCCCATGGTCCGCCAAGCCCTGCATCCCTCCTGGGTCGGCAAATTGGTACTAAACTTGTCTGCTAGGGTAGCAGCACTGGCTCGATAAATTGGTAGGCCACCGCAAGTCATTGTAAGGGCCAGATATGCATTCAATTACCTCCAAACGATGCTCAATGAAGTAGAATGCATGGCGCATCTCTCAGGGATTGATCAACGCCAAAATCTTTATCCTTTTTACCCTTTAATCATGAATTTCATCGTGTGAAAGGTTGTATGTCGGAAATATGTAAAAAAGGTGAAGAACACTGTAGGCGATGTGAACTGGATAGGAATTTCTGGTCGGCTTGGTGTAGAGGGTGGCGTGAATGCTTATGACTCTCTTCTGTTTTTGAAAACGATTGTCGTGAACTATGGAAGCCAGCAGAGAACTTTCTTTTCCTGTTATCTTTCTTTCCAGTACTGCGTTGTGTATTCATCGAGATTTTTTAAATGAAGGACGTATTTCTACACACTTTAGTCATCGTTGGTGAGTTTTCTTAGTTTCCAGGAAAAATGACCAGGATTGCGGACGACGTCTGTCCACTGAAGGTCGTCCTTAGTTGGCAAAAAGCGAATTGTGGTCATGCATTGATTCTGCAGGAGAACGACACAGGAGACATATTGGTAAGATTTAGATTCATTGATTAACATTTGTCTTTTAGCTAGTGTTTTTTGATTAGTACTAGGTTAATGAGAGTCTAAAGGTTTATGTAGTGTACTAAGTGATTAGTTTTCTTTCTTCGCCATGAGCTCGAAAAACTTCACTTCCTTTGTTTCTCATCTTCTGAATTTATAGTGTTTCAGTGGGATGCATTCGAAGTGCCCGAATTGGACAATTTCCTTCGCATTCTTCGAATGGAGGAACAGCAATATCAATGGCAAATTCGACAGCGTTATTATCAATACAGGTGAAGCCTTTTTTAAGTTGCGTTTTCCGTTTCTCTTCGGGAATTCTTCACTGGTTTTGAAGCATCTTTCAAGTCTGTGAAATTGACGTCGCCTTTCACATGAAACCTGTGCTGGTGCCACGGTGCCACGGATTTCCGTCACTAAGGGATCCTAGATGGTTAGTAGCTAGGTTATGTGGCCGCATGCCCAAGTGATAGATAGCCGATTATACCTTGAGCTTTATTGAGAAGCAGGTGGATCCAAGGGATGAACTGCTCGTTCTGCTATGCCTGTTTGGCGCACCTCTGTGTTTAATATCTTAAAAGACGGCTTCCATTGAGCCTTGGTAACAATAATCAGTAATTCTCTACATGACTGAGCTGACATGATTTTGGTATAAAAAACTTTTATTCGGCTAACTTTTCGGCGCCTTCGCCTTCCTCACAGCCGCGTTAATCAGAGTCGATCATCCACACCTGGTAGTTATCGCAGTGTGGGTGTTCGTTGTCGCATCGAATCGAATCCAGAGAAAGGGGCACAGCTCAAATGGGGAGCTCTGTATTTATTTTGAGATATTAACTCATGTTTGCCCGGATTCTCTGCGTACATGCAGGTCGTACTGTACACGTTAGTTTGACCGAAAACTTCGCAACGTTGGACGTGGGAGTCTTCTAATGAAGAGTATCATAATGAAATAGATTAGATCATTGCAAACTCAACGATTCTCTTAACCAATCTCGCTGTTGTGCCTAAATTGTACATGAGATCTAACCAATAGCTCCTTCGCACAAGATTCTATTTCTCGTGGAAAGGAGACAAAGCCGCAAAGTTCTAGGAACGGAATTTGAAAACCATTGTGAATTGGGATTAATTCAGATCGCTAGTTGACTCTTGGGAAGACATCGCCATCGGTCAGCAACATCAGTGACCAATACGATTAGGTTATTCAGCACTTTCACATCGATGCGATGAAGGGCGAGAGTTGGAAAGTTGCCAGAGAACGTGTGTCTCCAGAAACACTCGAGCTCATACGCCAATTATGTGAGACGCAGGCCATCAATGACTCACATTCGAACTTGCAAAACACTGCAGAAAGACAATAGAAGATCTTAAGGAGACAACAGCAGCAGTAATAGCCATAGCTGTTCAGGTCGGGAACATTATTCGCAACGCCTGCCGAAACATCGCCAATTATCTGATGACTGTGGTTGTCGAACACTTGTGGCTTCTGGAAATCCAATGGTGAAATCATCCAATCTGACGGCTAGTTTGACCTTCGCAACAGCCATTTACTCTTGCCTCCATATCGAATTAATGAGGATGTATATATCATCCTACCGATTTCCTCTTGAAGAATCGTACAGTGTCCGTTCCGAGCAGGATTAAACTCGGACATTTGGTGAACATACCGACAATCGTGATCAGTACGCTGGCTGGGCTGTATACACCTTTCCCATAGGGATGCAAAGTTCCTAGTCAATAGACCAGTAGGACCGTTGCCCAAAAAGGGATGTCCATCTGGAATCGGTAGTTATCGCTGTCTATCTGCTCTCTATCGTCCACAAACACTTCATTCGCGTTATCCTCAAAAAAACTGACGAAATACTGCATCAAGGACAGCCGTATGAGCAAACAAGATGTCGAAAACGGTTCATTGTAGCAAGTCAGTCTAAACAATAACGAAGGTCGCTGAAGTATCACGAGAATACATGAGACCAGGCGAAATGAATGACAACCGATCTCGATAACACCTTTGAGAAAAAACTTGGTTTTCGAGTGAATCTTAAAACGAAACACTCGCGAAATGAATGCTTCGAGTGGTACAGCTTTGTATATCTAGGTCGAGAAGTGAACGTAATGAACAATTTGGCTCCATAGTTAATAACAAAGAAGCGAGCGGTCTGAAGAGCTTCAAGGAGCATCACCGTTATAGTGGGTGTAAAGAAAACACACGGCTTCAAGACCACTTTTTCGACTTTACGGTTCTCGCCTCCTTAATAAACTGAAACTTGGATGCTGTGTAAACAGGATGAAGGACTAGCAAAACTATCGAACGCGCGGTCGAGAGAACGGAGCTGATAGTATCCCGTATCGCGGAATTGTGAGACGAATCCGATATTCCGATATGCACTCATAATGAAAGATCAGAGAAACCACAATGCCCGCGATAATGTCGACATTTCGGTGGGCAAGAGGCGTGTTGCCTATAGACGACAACCGCTGGACAGAAGCCGTTGGTGAGATTCCATGAGAGGTCAAGCATACAGAATGAGTACCACCGATTCGATAGTTAAAATTGATCACCAAGATCTTAGAAGGAAAACGAGTGCTCAGAGAGTTCCTAGGACGAGTAGAACCAGTACTCCTTCATACAAGAGCGACAAACGGAGACTTTACTAGCGCCCTATGGACGATCATGTGGAGGGAAGATGTATAAGTGATCCCATTGGGTTAATAGGCTATTGCTTATGCAACGATATTTGTTAAAAGTTTCTGATTACTGATGACAAATTATGTTAGCACTTTATAGAACCCTTATTATGTTAGTACCTTATAGACAAATTATGTTAACACCTTATAGAAAAAACTAATAATTCTTAAGGTATCATATAGATCTCGAGCTACGTAGAAGAGGCTATAGTAACTGGGAGTATGTTGACGAACCGCCGACAGAATTAGCTCCACCAGTGCCGGTATGTTGTTGTATTCCTTGCAGTTGAACTATTCGCCACAATACAGTCGTTTAAACCTTACTCGGTATAGAATTCAGAATCCCCAACAAAAATTTCATCTCCAAGTTTGGAAGGTATTATGGATTATTAGATGTGAAATAACCGACTAGTTCTTAAATGACTCCCCACATATCATGCAGAGCACTTCTATTCATTGTTACCTTGCAGTAATCATCTGTGAAGATAATCCAGTCTCCGTTTGGGTTAGGCTTCAGGCTGTAGCTGTAGGATCTGTCGCATTCATCCTAATTGAGTGCTGTTTGAGAATGATCTTGTAATTCCAAAGAAGCAAAGCCATCCGCCTTGTGATTAAGATCCGTTCTTGACGGTAACGATTCTTGTGGTGCTTCGAGCATTTGAGGTCGATAACAAATAACACGTCGAACAATGTTTAAAAAATGTTATTTCACTGACAAAAGATCTGATGAGTAAAGGAAGGAAGCAAAATTTTGTGCTGTGGCTTGTTTAGCTTCTTTAATACCGGTTGTGAAACCCACAGAAAACCTCAATCATTGCGCATCAAGCAGTGATCGTCCACAAAGTGCGAGCAGAAGCTCAACGAAGATATATGACAAGCCTTTTAATCACTATTTCGATTACTATGATGGGCTTCTAGACTGTTGTGTTGTATTTTTCATTGAAAAAAGGATGAAAGGTTAGGCATCCGTCAATTCGGTGAATGATTGGTTCAATGGTTGAATGCATATCTGACTTATAGAATGACTTGTCGCCCCCTATCAATGTGTCAAGTCAAGGTTGATATCTTCTTGGACGAGTCTGGTAGCAATTTGTCGATCCCGAAGGAATAGAAAGCGTGGTAAGCCCAGGGCGCAGTATTGAACCAACGACTACATGTATATTGCAGAGCACCCTAAACCATTGCGTTACACGCGGCAATCCGGGATAGGTTAGCTCACCATTGAACCATTTGCGAGGTCATCAGGACAGATTAGTGCTGCGTCAGAGCCGAACAAGATATCAGTATTAGTGAACCTCTCCAAAGTTTCGAATCACAATCGTACTCTGAAGAGCAGTCGTTTAATCCGTTACTACACTTGATACTTGATACTTGAACGGCCCATCCTCATTGGTTGTGCGGGCCCCACCATAACCTCCATTTTTTCGGAGATTTGCTGGCTAAGCCATTATGGTTTCCTGGAGTCCCGAGGTCAGCATGGCCAAAGTCTGCCCCAGGTCTTCACCGCCACAGACAGTCGCAGTCCTTGTGGATTAGAAGATTTGCCACCATGCGACTTTGATACTAGGACGGTGGTGGATCTTGGTATTAGTTTACTCTTAGCTAGGCTTCCTAATGGAAGCGCCGGACTCCTTCTCAGTTTGGGAGACCATGCCAGAGGATGAATCCCCCGCTGTAGATCGCAGTCCGACACCCAGGAACACGTCCCAACCACGATGTGGCGGTAAACCGTAGGCAGGTCCGTTTGTCCCGTTACTATGTTTGACAAAAATTTGTGGAACACACATTAGGCTTCTTATCCAATTTGCAGTGGAAGGTAAGGGTGTACAAAGCTACAAAGTTTTTAAGTCTACAAGTCTACAAACAAAGCTTTTCGTTCACTGCTAAGTGGAGAAGAGGACCAACACGACTTCAATCGTTGGATATCCCATCCACTTCGATCTGCAACTGTCGCCTCTTTACAGCATACGCTAACATCGGACAACGTTCACCCTAAAGTGATCGTTCTAAATTCTTCATCGTTTCAAGCAAAATCACCTATATCAGCCAAAGTTGAGCAAGAGAATAGTTTATGCTCAGATGATATAGACAATCAATTCCCCACTTTTCAATGATGCTGAGATATTTGCAAAACTCCGGACCGCAGGTGTCTTCGGTGGGGAAGGAAAGCGCTATTACCCTTTCCGGGGTTTAACGCGTTGACCACTACACTGAGTACTTTGTTTTGCCGGTCTCTCAGCTATTTCTAGCGATCAATGCCATCGGTAGTCACCCGTCAGCGGGGTTGATCTGCGGAGCCCAAACCGGCAATGAACACAGTTACGCTGAAGCTATAATTGAAATCACAAGACGGGCGAAACGAAAGGCCCGCATGGTGTGATGGTGAACGCGTTACTCCCCGGAAAGGACAATAGCGCGTTTGTTTCCCACCCCAGACACCTGCGGTCCGGAGTTTTGCAAACATCTCAGCATCATTGATGTTATATTTCGCAACATACCCTGTCATTAAAAAGAGTAGGTAGTAAATAGTAAGTCCTCACTTTTCATCATAAAGAGTGATCCCATCCAAAAATGTTCCTCCGATATTCTGCAAAAGAACTAATATTTGTAGGGTTCCTAAGAGAGTAATGTCGGTTTTTCAACAGAATAGTTCCTGCCTGTGGTTGAGATCATGGAATTTAGTTATATTTCTTGACTCTCCCGAGCAAATTAAGACAGTTGGAAATCTTATTAGAGCGTTTTCCCCACTTTTCGCCGCTTCGCTACTTTTCGAATAAAGGACAAGTAGTTCGCCCATTTAAAATAGCTTTCCTAAATCCACAAGTAATGGTGTCAAACAACTGAACTACTGCAAAACTAATCACTCTTCTTCTTAAACAAAAGAGTACGCGATTATCCGTCCATTCATTCCGGAAAAAAGGTGCAAAAGTACTCTTAAAGATGGAGACGTCATTTGCTTGCTGAGACATCTAGATGACCTACTTTCACATGTAGACGGATTCTAACAATTTCCTTATAAATTAGCAAAGTTGACTGATTCGAGTTAGCATCTGTCAACATATTTTTTTTATCCGACCCGTTTTCACGTCTATTGTGCAAGTCCCAGCACTTCTCACACTCGAGTCGTTTCCTCGCACCCATCATCCACGATAATCTTCCAACCTTTAGATGTGGCTTCGGCGGCTTCTTGAGGATTTTTAATTCATCTTGAGTGACATCGAATGCTAGTCGTATCGATTCTCCATGAGTCCTAAGGTAGCCGGGTTGCAGCGTTCACAGTTGGATTGCAAAGAATGATTTTTTTCTTAGACAAATCCGATGCCAATGCCAATGTCCTGGCCTCGGGGAGATGAGGGGCTTGGTGAGCCTGGGGCGAGACCGTACCAGCATAGTGCACGTGATGACCAGCTTCATTACCACTGTACCGTCCTTTCCTTTCTATCGATATAAAAGAAGTATAAGTATAATGATGCTGAGATATCTGCAAAACTCTGGGCCGCTGGGGTCCTGGGGTCTGCGGTGGAAACCGAGCTCGCTATTACCCTATACAGGAGCTAACGCGTTCATATTCACACCATGCGAGCCCTTCATTTGAAAAAAAGCGAAGAAAAAAAAACTAAGGACTGAAATGGTGTGGTGATGAACGTGGTAGTCCCGTGGTGATGAGCGTGGTAGTCCCCGGGAAGCGTAATAGCGTGTTTGATCCCACCGCAGACGTCACCGGTTCGGAGTTTCGTAGACATCTCAGCATCACTATGGTTATATTTCATTGCTATTAAAAAGGTGTATGCAGTAAATAAAAAGTCGACAAACGACATAAGGGTAAAATTTTTGCCAATATGATAGAATATAAAGATGCTATTAGATGAGCTTTATAATTTAGTGTGACGAAAACACTGCAATATATTCTGTTCGCATTGATCAACGAGTTCGCACATCGTTTTAGAAAACTACGCACTGATAAAAAGCTTTCAACGATCTTTTTTCCACTGGTTTTAAAATGCATTTATTTCAGACTGGAGAGAAGAATGAGTATGGAACCGGCGGTAGCATGGTCGTCAGCGACGTCTTCAACACAATCGGACAGGAACAGCTATCACCTGAAGAGTTATACAACTCGGTAGATGGTGATATCAATGACCCCACTTATGTGAATCTAAACTTTCTTAAATCACAACATATGCAGCAGTCAACGATGTTATGAAATGCACAGGCTTACATTGCCTTGACGGGACAGGAAGCTCGTTAGTTCCGTATTTCAGTTGGCTGTTGCACATCGAGCTGCTTGCTTGAAAGTGGTTTCTGTGTGCCGAAGTATCTCGGCCGTGAAATCACAACAACAATATCTGATACCAACCTCGCTTCAGCTTAACATGATCAGTTTTACAGGTCCACGTAAATTAATTGCTAATGCCGAGGTTTACAAAAAGTCGATCTTTTGAGGTATGTATGTGGTTTCTTTCACTACTCAATTTCTGGTCAGAATCACGGGAGCAGGTAAATTAGAGTATCGAGTCGTTTGACTGCTACTCACTCAGGAGTTCTCGAACTTAAAGCTTTTCTTTCTTCTAAATGCCCGTTGGCTTCGAATCACTTCTGTGCAGCGACATCCTTCAACATGCTCACGCTCATGTCACTCCTCTTAGTCTTGTCCTAAACCTTTTTTTTGTGATTTACAACGAACGTTGTCTACGCGTCGGTGCTGCCTGGTTGTACTTCATAAATTTTCAAATCTTTGAGCAGTTTTCAAGTTTTTTACTTGTTTTTTAATGTATGTAATTTTGTTGTGTCATGTATTACACAAGTAAGGCAGTAAAAGTTTGACTTTATTGTCCGTTCTGAATAAGTTTTCAATAAATTTCCTTTCTCTTTCGCGTAACACTCCACGCTGTAAATGCTCGAGCGCAAATGAGTGTTGTACATACCAAGTAGTTGGGAATATTAGTCTTTGTAGCTTCCACGCGGGTCTTCTGCGGGTAAATCACTGAGTCGAGCGCCTTCAGAGACTGGATTATAACTTTTATGACTGTAGTAACAATAATAACAGTATAATAACAGGGAAGCGAGCTATATGGACGAATGGAACGAATTGAACTAACTAGAAGAACTGGGCGAACACTAAGAGAACTAGCCGATGGACTGCTTATATTCCTTTTGTAATAGGTTGCGCTTTGACAGAGGGAACTAGAAACAGCGCTTAGTTCTAAAAATTTCTCAGCTAGTACAATCTGATAGAGCTACTTCCACGGAAAGTTCGTGAAGTTTATACAATAGCTTATCCAGAAAGTACATTTGGAAATGGTACCAAGGCTTATACATTATGAATGGGTAGAGAACATTTCATATTCATGAAGAGTGTTCTCTATAGTAAGTAGATCAGTGCACGACGCTTTGAGGAAACTCGTGAACGTATGCATATGCATAGATCCAAGGACGACATGCAGAATTTTTTGAGGTGCCGATTACTCCTTTGCGACTTGGAATGGTGGAGGAAAATCTCTAGTGAAACCATTTCAGCTTAACTGCGCTATATCATATATTCTCCTGTCGATCGTCGGTTAACTCAAATAGGTGCTAGTATAGCCTTGTCGTGTTCATGAACAGTTCAGCGAGTTCTGTTTCCACTAGGAGTATAATTATTGAATCGGTAGTCTTAGTGTTGCGCACTCGTCATTCCGTGATACGCAATCGCTAACGGGTTTTCCTCCGGTTGTCGCCAAGGCATGACTTGCCCGTCCATGTGCCCTTCGACATTTTGAAGTGCATAGCGACGTCCCTTTTCTTTCGTTGTTAGCTTAGGCTTGAATCTCGGCTATCTTTTTCACTTGCTTGATAAGGAATATTTCCAGTACAGTTCAGTCGAATACACGTCCAGTGGTACTGAATGATCTTTTTCACATAACGATTAGGTTTCTGACGGTCAAGTTAAGGCAGAGGGAATCGTTGATCCGAAAATGTGGGTACATAGTCGGGTTATTTTTGCCCTCTTCCTTATATTCCCGATGCTCCTACAAGTAACTCTTTTTGTTTGCCCATTTCTATTACTAAGTTATTCATTATTGTTGCCTAGCGACCCCTTTAAGAAAACAACAAAGAGGAAAATGAATTGCAATTTTGGGGGCGCGTAGCGCAGTGCCAGTCATGCCTATCATTAGGGGCACGGTTGTCGTTCGAACGCGCTGTGGATTCACCATACCTGTCATCTTTCCGTGGTCGGTAAATTGATACCGCACTTGTCTGAGAAAAGTTCGCTCTCTGTAATCCAAATGGGAACGTTCTGGTCCGGCTATCTCAAGTCCAGAATCGAGTCAACCAGCATTCAACGACATACGTTATAAAAGGAAAATCTTCAAGCAGCAGCCGAAGCCACACGTAAAATATTTGGATGACCTTTGTAGATGATGCAAATGAGGAAACGGATAGAGTGTGAGAAATGCTGTGATCCGCGCAGCAGATGTGGAAGACGGGTTCTGTAGAAAAAAGTTCTAATTTTACTTATCACCGAGTTGAAGTTAGATGGTTAAGATTTTCACCCGAATTCAATTAAATTACTGGTTGCCGATCTATCTAAAAGTGAAGAAATTGAGTGAAATGAAACCGCAGGCAAAGATGGGTCATATGCTTCAAGTTGCAGTGAAGGCAACGAAAATTGAAACCTTTTCAAATCACCACGGCAGAGTTACGAGTATGCCGGAAGAATAACTATGCGTTTTTACGAGCTGTCATTGATGAGCCGAGACAAAAAATAGTAAAAGACAATAGAGCTCACAGCCGTATCGCAGAAGATGCAGTATGAAAGGTTGCAAGTCAGTTTATTAGTAAAATATGGAATCCCAGTGAAACATCTGATGGCTATGCTGCTGGTCACTGGGACAATGTGCTTTCCAGATCTGGCAGCGCTTGTTATATGCAACACCGCTTATATCATGCAGTAGGCTTTACACCGAATGGTTAGCATGTATCTATCATTTTCACAGGCGTTGGTGTATTTATATGTTGGAATAATTTTAAGGACGGCTAGTCATTCGATAGCATACAACCTGTATGCTGATCAATCTCGTTGTTGTCATCACCGCGAGATTATATCTGAGATTTCCAGTCCGGTAAAAAAATTTAGGACACCTTCGAGTGAAAAGATTTATTTCCTGAAATAATGTCCTCCTCTCCTCAGGAAATCATGGAGTAACTCATGTGGGTATACTTGACATCTTACGCCAGAAATCGGACAGAAAAAGAAACACATAGGAGCCGTCATGGTCTTCGGAACAAAGTTTTCAGTCTTAAAATCTCTAAAGCAGCTAAAATGGCAAAACTCTCAATACAGTCTTCGAAATAGGTCAGCACCGTTACCTACTGCTTAGTAAACTGACATCACATTGTTAATAGTGAATAACTTGTGTTCAACAAATCCTATACAGAAGCGCATGCGTGGTGACATATGAAGAGCTCACAAATCTACCCTTCAATTCGACTTTTCTCTAGTTAACATACAATGTTTATGGATTTATACAGTCAGTAAGTCATACAAAAATAAAAAAATCGGAAGTTGGAGGAGCTAATAAAGGGAAAATAGACCGTTTGGTTATAGGGGAGCCTACGCTTGAACTGATATATTCTACTGTCAGCAGATGTTAACTTGAATGCTGAGAAAGAAGTCTATACGAAATCGATTCAGATGCTGGATGTTCCACGGTGTATTTAATGTAGAGATCCTTATGCTCTCCCGATTCCAGCACTAACTTCCACTCCAAGTTGTGATCCTTGTTGAGCACGGCTTCGTACTTTCCTCGAATATCGGGTGAAACCACACAGACCTATAACGTACAATGCCGACTAATCTTGGCTCGATTTTATATTGAAGGTGAATAAAACATGATAGACACATTTTTACACCTAAATTTTTTGAAATCTTTTTTATTTTATATGGCCCGTCTTCATGTGTGCTATGCGGATCCCAGCACTTCTCACATTCGATTCGTTTCCTAGCATCCACTGTTCACGAGGATCTTCCAAGTTTCCACGTGTAGCTCCCGGTTGCTGCTTGAGGATTTTTATCTTGAATGTCCTAGAATTCTGGTCTAGCAATTTTCCCCGAAGTCCTGAGATAGCCGAGCTGAAGCGTTCCCAATTGGATTGCAGAGAGTGATTTTTTTCACAGACAAGTCAGGCACCAATTTCCCGGCCCCAGAGAGGTGAGAGGCTTGGTTGGCCCGGAGCGGAATCAAACTATCACCATGCTCGTAATGACGGACATAACTAACACTGTGCTATCCGATGCTTATACATAGATGTATGGAGTATTTTTATTCAGTAATGAATACCTTGATTTTCTCATCAGTGGATTTCGGAATCTGCTTCCAGACGGTCAGCTGCACCGCCTCTGTGACCTTGGCGTTTCTAAGCGATACTACGTGCTCGTGCGTTATCAGTGTGTTTTTCGACATGAAACCCACCTGCAATCCATTAAGTTCACTAGCGAGAAACAATAAAAAACTAAATGCTGTAACAGAAAATTAAATAGTTATTTTGAAGCATACTCAAACATCACAGTGTCGTTTCCGACACTGTGATTTCTATGCTATCAACTCCATCAATGATTTTCCCATTGTTCAATAAGGGCATTGAGAGAAAGTCTACTTATCTCGCATAAGATTCAAGTGATGGAGAAAACATACAAACATTGTTTCTATCATGTCCAAAATCGTCAACATCAAAAATCAAAAAAGCTGTAAACCTTTGTCTAAATCCACCTCCGTCGCTGTGCTGCTTTTAACACTTAGTAAGCGATAACTAAATCCGTATGGCCGAGGCATCTTATTTGACGCCCATTTTTCGGCGCGCTCGCTGTGAGTGGATCTCCACTCACGCCGGCCACTACCACAACCTCGCAAATGGCTCCGCAACGTTTGCAGTGCTGTTCTTCCTGCAGTTTGGTATTTTTATGCATGTTGCTAAGAATACACGTGGCTTCTATTTTACACGCATCCTCTAAGCTCTTCTATGTATTTTCTCATAATCTTGATCCATTTCGAACGAAAAACTCGTTCGCTTCTATATACATTCCATAAGCTAGATGACATCCGTGGTGATTAGAGACGAAATAATAAGCAATTGTTGAGCAAAATTTATTTTTGTATGCTTGACACATAATAGACGACATTGGTTTCCCTACAATTCCGGACAATTTTCTAGTAATTAAAGTATTTGAGGAGCTGGGAACATGATAGAGTTATAGAAAGGATGCTCCAAATTAAGTATCGAAATCCCAAATCTTAGGATCTAGTTCACCTGTGCTTTGCTTATAGTTGGAGTTTTACATTCGATTTTGATGGATGGGTCCACACCGAGTGGGCAGCAAAATTGCTCTCCAGGTAGCACAACACCGAGATGAAACTGGAAACTGGCTCCACATATACGATGAATCAAGATACCTTCGTTAATATACCTTGGTTATGAATCCGTTGTTAAAATATACTGCCAAATCTCCGGGTGAAAGTGGAAAAGATGTTGTGTTCGTTACTGTAGCGGACAAGAAAGCAGAATCAGAGCGTGAAGGCACACATTCATGGACGAAAGTGCATGCTAGATCGAACTGAAAAAGTTCTAATCACTTTTCAACTTGAAATGCGCAATCTCAAAAAACACTTCCTGTCTTTTTTTTCCTAACTGCCGAAATAATGTACATGGAAGTTTACCGCTTGGAGAAAGCCTCCAAGGCCGTTGAAGAGTTTTAAATTTCTACTACGATCTTCGTAGATCGGAGGATTTTCTATTTCACGAAAACGTCTACCAAACGGCGGTGAAACAGTCCTGCCATTGTTGAAATCTTAGCTGTATGGAAGTGTTGAAATGTTTCTGGACTTGTGAAACTCTTGGAGGAATGAACCTCACTGTAGAACGTATTTCGACAACCAGGAGCACCGTCAGCCGCTTCAAGTCGGTAAATTGGAAAAACTCTTTATATTATTGTTTAGCAAACACGAAGTGTTATTATTTCTTTATTTACGAACAAGGTGACATTTCGGCGGATTTCGTCTTCCTTAGAGCCTGGAAAGGTCAAGTTGACTGCAATCTACCCGACCAAACACCTCCATAACCAGCTTCTAAATTGGAAGAAGTTTCCACGATGATATTATGACTTTAGTAAAAGTGTTTTGTCAACTATTGAAGTACAGGGATACTACGTGTAGCATACCGTCTAGGAGTACTATTAACACGCCATTCTCAATAAAAGTCACAAATTTGCCACGACATATCATGAAGATGGCTAGGTTATGTGTGCATCGAAAAATCCAAACTCTTCTTAGGCTGAAGAATGATGAGGTACGCTGACTCAATGTCGCACATCGTCATTAGATGCCTACTGCGTAAGATCTGCAGTTTACAAACCTCTCCCTCACCAGAGACAAAATTGGGTTATCCCATTTGGCCACTCACTATCCTCGTATACTATCCCTCGTGGTAGATGACTAACATATTATCACCAACGACGTGCACCATTCTGAAACGAGGAATCTAGATGCGGCAAAAGTGCTTAATAATAGCAAGGATCTCTCTCATGAAAAAATGGAAACCTTCTTATATTGTTTTTCGTAAGGAATAAGTATAGTAAGCAACTAATGATACCGCAGGAAGCTCATCCGATACCGAGATGTATCGGATTCCAATATAAAAAATGATGGGACCTTGTTAACATTGCAGTCTACACCTCCAAAGTGTCATCATATAAATATGGATCTAATCAATCTCATAGAAAGCGGCTCTGAAGAAGGCGAAATCCGCCGAAACGTCAGCTTAATCGTGAACAAAGAATAGTAACACCTCGCGTTTGCTCAACAAAAATACGAAGGAAATCAATGGATCTAATCACTTTTCTCTCTGAATAAATATTTGATTTGTACGTAAAACGACATAAGAATTCTTTTTATAGCGCTGAAAAGAAATTCTCCACCGCAGAAGGATCTAAAAGGAAATCTCTTGTCAACACGAAAATGTCTCACAATAGCAGCTGGATGGAAACGAAATCGTTAGCAACTTCTGATCCATAAATGATGAAGGTACTTCGCTCCTTTCTGTTCAAATACTCTTACACAAAGCCAGATAAGGACGATGAAGTGGAGCCTTAATTGGTAAAGAACCCTGCAAGGGTGACCATTCGGGTGAAAAACCGATCGGAACGGTCGAGGCATAATTTCACGAATGTGCTGTATGAAGCAATCCCAATCGTAGAATTCTATGCATATCAGCTGTCCCTCCGTTTGTCCTGTGTTTTCTATAGAAATCGTAATAAAACCAGCATTTCAAAAATGTAGAACACCTGTCTTCAGATGAACGAATTGAAACCTAACATGAGATTGTTATAAAGACTCCTATTCTGGCCAACTCTTTGGTGCTAACGCCTTCTTCAGAGCTGCAATATCACAAGCGGTGAGTCTATAACCGTTTTTTCTTGCAACGAATGTGTCTTCATACTACAGCTAGTCAAATTGAGCAGTGGAACATCGTAGGAATTTCATTCACTAGCTTCACTTTGCAGCGCGCTTTTATAGAGGACGGTTCTCGATCGACCGTCCGAATAACCCATTTTCATACGGAACTTTTCAAACATATCTCCAAACCTGGGTCGGCAGCACCAATCCTGTTTTCCCCAATTCGAACGTAGTCTTTCAAAGTATGAAATGTCTGATCAAAAAGTAATAAGGAATGAAAGGATAGAGTTCTCGGCGTTAATCAATCCCTGAGGAATGGGCCCTGCATTGGACTTCGTTAAGCATCGTTGGAGGTAATTGAATGCATATATGCCCTTTACAAAGACTCGTAGCGGCCTACCGATGTATTGATTCAGTGCTATTACCCTCCCAGAGAGGTCTAATACCAATTTTCCGAACCAGGAAGGATGCAAGGCTTGGCGAGTCTGAGGCGCTGGATCAATCTCATGTGTATTGGAGGATACTTTCAACCGCTGCGCCACACCAGCCCTTCAGAAAGTAATATTGGACAATAATATAAAGCGTTAATGTGCTCTCTTAATGATAGAGAGGAATATCACGAAGGTCATTCCGGTCCTTCATCCAGAAAAGGGAAAACGTTCCGATTCTCACCGTTGCGATAAGCACCTTGTACTTAACACCATTACTCGGGATGCTGAGGATCCGTGGAACGGAAAAACACGTAGATACGAGGTTTTCGATGCTCTAAATGGTTGGTATATATATATATATATACATGAATTAAAGTGCTATGTAAAAGTGAGTTTAGCATACATGTGTAGTGATACTGCTTTCCTCACTGGTCCTGCTCTGCTGTGCGGTGTTGAAACGGTGTAGAGCGACAGCGTCAGTCATTTCGTTGCAGTCGAAGGAGCCGAAGCCCATATCCTCCTCAGATGCTGCATACATTAGCTTTCGAAGAGCCGCAGATGAATGGCGTTGACGATGACTATAAGTGTAGCAGTAATTGAATGGCTCTACAATATTTGAATATTGTCTATATTTTGTGTCTAATCTATAATTGGGAGCGACTATCGCACTAGTAGTGATATCGTTCATTACGCTGAGGGTCCAACCCAACCATGCGCTGGTTAGACCCCACACCGAGCCCACCAAGCCTCTCGTCTCTTTAAATGACGGGAAAATTGGCAAATTGGTACGAGACTTATCTGGGAACGGTTAACTCCGTGCAAACCAAGTAGGAATACTCAATTCGTGGAAAAATTCACTCGACCAGCACTCAACGATATTCGTAATGAAAACGAAGAAAACGTCAAGCAGCAGCCGAAACCATATGCAAAAAATTCCGAAGATCATCTTCCACGTTGTACGCGAGAAAACGAATCGAATGCATTAATGTTGAGATTCACACATGTGAAGTCGTATGTTGTAATAATAATAACCAAGAATAATAGCAGTCGTTGGTAACAGTAAACTATAAAAATGATTAATAACAACAAGTGATTAATAATAATAGTGATTAATTGTCATAATAAAAGCGAAAGCTCTCGCCGTTGATCAATCCCTTTAGGGAGATGCATTCGACTTTATTAAGAATCGTTGGAGGTGATTGAACGCATATCTGGCCTTTACAATGACCCGCGGTGGCCTACCGATGTTTCGAGCCAGGCTGCTATCCTTCCAGATTAGTTTGGTATTAATTTGCCGACGGCGGAGGGATGGAAGGCTTGGTGGGCCACAGGCGCCGAGACCGATTCCACGTGTGTGCCGCATGGCGCCTCCGGCCACGGTGCTACACGCGCCCCAATTAATTGTCATAACAATAATAAATAGTAATAAATAACAGTAAATACTAATATTAAATAACATTAATAAATAAAAAAAATAAATAATAGTAAGCAGCAATAAAAGATAATATTGAATAATAATAATCAACAATAAATAGCATTTTTTAAAATTTTTATCGACCCGTCTTTTCGTATACTGTGCGGATAACAGCACTTCTCATATTCGATTCGTTTCCTTGAATCCGTCATCCGCTAATGTCCTCCAGCTTTTACGTGTACCTTCGACTGCTGCTTGAAGATTTTCATTTCATTTTGAATGTTCTAGAATGGTGGTCGAGTCAATTCACCCTGGAGTGCTGAAAGCATTCCCACTTGGATTCCAGGAGTGTTTTTTTTTCAGTTAAGTCCGGTACTAATTTCCCGACCCAGGAGGGATGAGAGGCTTGGTGAACGTTGGGCGGGATCGAACCACCACCGTGCTCGTGATGATCGGTACCACTAAAATAATAAATAATAAGTAAATAAATAACAGTAAATAATAATAGTAAATAATCCGTATTAGGTTCTTCCGTGTTTGATTCAGAAATGCTTTACACAACGAGATAACCTCTTACTACTTTCGTTTGAGAAATACGGGACATACATAAGGATATCGACAGTTGCTCAGTGATTCAAATCTTTGAGAAAACCTGGGTTCAAAATTGAATTCGGAGAACGAAATTAGGAAGAAACTTCAGTCGTTTACGAAAAAACGAAAGACAAGTAGTTTTCTGGAAGTTCTCGTCGTTGATCCCGAATTTGTCCTAATACGTTATTATTATGCGTGCGGTTAACACCGATAATAATTTCATTCGGGATCGACTGATAACCATGTTTAGATTCGTTATGCACTCTGATCCAGCGGTTACGTTTCAAGCGGAATCGCCTTTTGCACTTAGATCTTACCGTGGCAAAAGTGTTCTCCAAAAATAACAATTGGGAGAAACGTCGGATCGTACACCACGGCACGATGAGCCGAGCAGCTCGGAGGAAGCCCGATCTGCTGTGTTTCTTATGCTGTTCCTTCAAGACTTCATGCTTAGTGAACACACTCTATGGGAACGCAAAATGTGTTCTCAAACAGCCGGGTAGACCAGTGAGTTCAAGGATTGTCTAAGATGTTTGAGGCGAGTTCGACCTAATGCTGTTCTCCTCCTCCATTCCGTTAAATAACTGCAAAATATTTTAATGTAAGTTCAAAATTAGTTTTAAGGAAAGGTGACTTGATCATCTACTCCAGTGAAATGGTGAGTGAACAATTTTGTGCGATCATGCCCGAATCATCGAATTCCTTCTCTTAGCTGGATGTCAAACCCTGACAGAAAAGTGCTGTCCTTGATAGTAATTAGGATAGTAGCTGGCTAGTGTTTCGTACTTATATAGGATGGGTCATTTCCTGAGCCGATAAACACCGATAGCGTAATGTTCTTTCTTCGCTGTCGAAAGCCTTTCAATTGCTACAAAATTTAGGGGGAGGCATAAGTGGTCGAAGTAATTCCTGCAGAGCTTCCACACGGCTGTGTTTAAAAGCATATATCAAAAGAAATAGAATGGTAGAATAACTCATAACAAGACAGGTTAGCGCAGTGGTTGGAGACGCCCTGCAACACACACGTGGAATCGATCGTCGCGCCCGTGACCCAACAAGCCTTCCATTCCTCCGGGGTCGGTAAATTGGTGTCAGACTTGTCTGGTATGATAGCAGTACTGGCTGGATACATCGGTAGACCACCGCGAGTCATTGTAAAGGCCAGATGTGCACTCAACCACTTCTAACGATACTTCATGAAGTTGAATGCATGACGCATCCCTCAGAGATTGATCAACGCCGAGAGCTTCATCCCTTTTCTAACAAAACAGGTTTCTAAAATTTTAGGTACATTCAAGGCTGCCAAGATTTAGAACTCGGGCTAAAGTGAAGACCTGTACCTACAATGCACGGACACTTGTACCTGAGTCCACAATAGAGGACTTGATCATGCAAGCAAAACGATAAGGTGCAATGTCATCGGACTGGCTGGGACAAGAAGGCGCCACCTATTCAACGGCGTCGGTAGCCGGCCTAGAGCGTTCTCGACTGGATTGCAGAGAGCAATTTTTTTCCGGACAAGTCCGTTACTAATTTCCGAACTCCAGAGGGGTGAGAGGCTTGGTGGGAGCGAAGCGAAATAAAACTAGCACCGCGCTCGTAATTGCCTGCATCACTACCAGTGCGCTATCCGCCCTCAAATGGAGAGCACCGTAACGAAATAGACGACACCGTAGTAACTCGATGGTTCTGCTTAATTGATATCGCTGTTGACTAAAAAGCCTACACGGGATTTCATTTCTCGTGGAAAGGAGAAAAAGTCGCTAAATTCAAAAAAAAGAGAATGCTGGAACCACTAAAAACTACGCTTTATTCAGCTTATTAGTCCGCAGTTGGGCAAACGAATAACATCGACGAAGATTACGATCGGCTCGTTAATCGTCTTCACTTTTGCGCTATAAACCTGAGAGTTCGAAAGTCACCAGGAAACGTCTGTTTGCAGAAACACTCGAGCTGATACGCCAGCGTGGAATCGCACGAGCTGCAGGCAACCGCGAACTAACGTCTGAACTTGCAAAACAATGCAGACAGGCGATAAAAGATCTTACAGAGAGAAGAGAAGCAGTAATGGTCGAAGCTGCAGAGGCTGGCAGAAGCATTCGCAAGCCTACCGAAGTTTCACCAATTACAAGACCAAAATGCTCCGGCACCGAAACGGAACAGTTATATCGTCCAGAAAGGCAATGGAGAAAATCATTCACGAATACTACTCAGATCTCTTCGATAGCCACGTCTTCCTGCCCTCATTTTCAATGAAAGAGATTGAATATGCTACCCCACCGACTCTTCCTTCCAAAATCCGACATGCTATTTCGTTGGTGAGGAATCGTGCAACACCAGGTCCGCATAGAATAAGATCTAAACACCTGATGAACTTCCTGCCAATCCTCATCAATATACTCTCTCCGCTCTTCACACCTAAGCTGCCAGAATAAAGGTTCCTGTTCAATGAAGGACCAACAAGACCCGTGTTATTGTTCAAAATGGTTCACCTCTATGGTGCCAGCACAAGTCGCCCAATCTGCTTATTATCATCTACAAACTGTTCGTTCAACTCATGCTAAACAGTGTTAAGAGAACAATGCACGAAGGGCTGCCATGTGATCAAGCAATATCCCGAAAAGGATTTGGTATGATAAACCACGTCCACAGGATTGATTCACTGAAGTGTCACTAGAGTACAAAAGGTGTCCGTCTCACTTTAATCGATTGAAGGAAAGCTTCTGACCCAGTTGAAATAGAAAGAGTCATTGAAGATCAAGACACCCAGAGTGTCTCTATTCAGTATGTAAAGATTCTTCGTGAGCTATATAACAGTTTCATAACCAAAAGGCCATTCTTCTATAACGATATTAAGATAAACATCAAAAAGGGTTAGGAAGGAGATACCATCTCGCCAAATTATTTACCGTCACTCTTGAGAACATTATTGTGAAAATATGAGTGGAATAACATGGGAGTGAAAATCGATGATCGGCAATTACTCCATCTTCGCTTTTCTAATGACATCGTTGTTATAAACATACCAAACATTAGCCAAGTGGAATGTATGCTTGTCGACTTTAATAAAGCCTGTGGAAAGATTGGTCTTCAACTAAATCTCACAAAAACGATGTTCATGAAGAACGGATTGGTTTCATCTGCTCCATTCAGGCTCAATGCAGTGGATATCTTCGAATTCTCCAGTTACATCTATCTAGGTTGGCTAGGTTGGGAAATCAACATGATGAACAACCTAGCTCCAGAGCTGAGCAGAAACAAACGGACGGGTTGGCGAGCTTTCAAGAGCATCGAGCATGTAGTGAAAAGAACAAAGAAAATCCGACTCCGTGCCCACCTTTTCGACTCAACGGAACTTCCTGCGTTAACATATGCGTCAAAAACCTGGTCGCTGCGAAAGCAGAATAAAGGATTGCTCAAATTATGGAACGCATGGTCGAGGAACGATGTTAAGAGTATCCAGTGTAACACAAGTGAGGGAAGAGATCCCAAGCTCCGACCCTCGTCAACGACGCGAACTATCGAAGACAAGATGGGCTGAACACGTAATTCGTATGGACCACAACTGACGGACAATAGCCGTTAGTGACCGGATTCTTCCTGATGTTGAACGTGCTGTAGGAACACCGCATACGCGATGGTCAGGATTCTTCACGAAGAGCTTAGAAGAAAGATATGATGCTCGACGAGTCCCTAGAGCGAGCAGAACTCACTGGGCCACTCTTGCATGCGAAGGGAAGAAATGGAAGAGTTGTGGCACCCACTCGAGTCACTCGACGATTGAACGAGGGGCGATGCATGTGGTACAGGTGAATAAAACACAGAATTATCTCCATAAAGAGCTTGTAGACTACCCTCAACCAAAAAGTTGTACAGTGGTTATGAAGGCTCTTTCAGTCGGCCCACCTTGGTGAAGTTCTCGCACACTATCTTTGCCTTCACATTAGTATATTGCAGGTTTTCAAGAGTGCACACAATTTTTCACGATTCATCAAAGCATCATTCGCGAATCTCATAAATGTCGGATTAAAAACGTTTCATCAGGGAGCTATGACAATGGAAATAATTAGGATGCTATAATAAAGTGTTAACAGATTTCTGAATTTGTTTTACGAACGCTTTTTTACGAAAAGTAATGGCGCAAAAGCTAACTGTTTGTTGGCTCGATGAATGAGAGCGGAAAGTGTCGCCAGTTGAGGTGCAGAGCCTCCAACAGGTGGTGTTGTAGTGCTCAACACCATACCTGTATTATTCCAATTATCGCCTGTATTCTGCTCGACGACACCATAACAGCATAACTGAAAGAAATCTGCTGAATCGTTTCAGAATGGAAGACGAAAAACTCAATTACGAAAATTTTCTCGTTGTTGTCGGTATCATCAATTCGACAAGTTCGTTTATGTGGGAACAGAGAGATTACTCCTGAACTACCTCCCAATTTTTGAATTTATTAACGACTTACAATCAAAATGATACACAGATGGATGGAGAACTCAGGTCCTAGGGCAGATTCGAAGCAGCGATTACCCTTTCCGAGGACTCATATATTATGCCCTGAACCGCTGAGGACCTTCTTTGTCTTCCTCTCGGCCAGAATTCTCCCTGACGGTGTTATCAGCAATCACCCGTCAGCGGGAATGATCTGGGGAGCATAACTTGACAATGAATCCAGTTAAAATGAAGCTGCAGTCAAAATCGCAATGTGGAACTTATTTTAGAAAATTCTTTCAAAAAATTCGAAATGTTTGGAATATTCTAAACACTATTTAAAGTGAAAGAGTTATTATTTGCTACAGATTTTTTTATTCCATATATTATCCGAAATTCTGCGCATGTGAGCATGTGGCATGTGAAAACTCTCAAACATCCCATTACAGCAGAGTGTCAGCGGAGAGTATTTGATTGGAAAAGAAACCTCGTAGAGTACCTGTACTTGGACTTGGATAGATTCCCTTGACTGGTTGTGTGGGCAACCCAGCATAATTTTCTTTCTTTTTCCTCTCGCCAAATCGTAAACTATGGTGACAGCCCTCTTCGTACACGGTGGGGTCCACGAGGCCCATTCTGCAATCCTAAAATCGTTGCCCATCTGCGAGTGCAGTTGGTTGATGTTCGTCACGAAAACGTTCGTCCATCGTTTGGGTAGCCTTCTAAGAGGAAGTCAGCACTCTCTTGAAGCCCCCAACCACTGTAATTTTTAATAAAATAACTGTTCCTTTCCTTCATCCGTCATTCGTTCTTCCTATTCTGTGACCGGTCTATCTGTGTTTCGCTATTGATTTGTATTCTCCTGGATCCCGAAGATGGGATAGGTTCCGAACATTTGAGTTGCGCATTCCAACTAGACATTGTGAACGCCGGTTATATTTCAGAAATATCGTTCAAGCGCTATATGGGTGATGCACAGATTTCTTGACTTGGCTGAACTATCAACTCAAGACTGCTACATCAGAGAGCGCTGTCAGCACTGTTGAATTGAGAAGGTGAGCACGAAGTTTTGGGCCCTTTAGTTAACGGTAACTTCTTTGAATGTCCGAATGCGGCCCATACCGCTCTTCTTCTTTTGTTTAATTTTCCCTTCGTGTTGGTGTCCATGTTTAGTGAACATCCAAGGTACATGTGCGATGTGGTTTCTGTAGTCAGAGACCATCCAGTTCGATTTGCTCACCCTCCCACCATGGGTTTTTCATGAACTTGGTCTCTGTCCTATTTGTACACTGTCCAATCTCTTACACACTCCGTTGAGTTCACTGAGTATCCTATCTGCTTCACTGGTACTCCTGGAAAAGATGACGATGTAATCCACGAAGTGAGATTTGATAGGGATTTTCCGTCCCTATGTATACCCTTCTCGTCCCAATCCACTGATTTCATTATCCACTGCGGAGAGGCAGTAAAAAGCTTCGGCAATATTGCGTCGCCTCGTCGAACTCCTTTCCCGATGGGTATGATGAAGGGTCGATGAAAAAGCTGTGCATTTGTTTCGCAGCTCCGATAACAGCCTGCTAGTCTTCATGTATAAGACGAGTCCACGCCTTGGTTAACGAGTGTTGACAGGATTGCATTCGTTTCGACCGTGTCATACGTTTTCTCGTAGTAGATGCAGGTTAGGACAAGTAGCATAAGGTACTCCCGATAGATTAGTGTGATCCGTGATACAGTTTGGATGTGGTCCCCTTCGAAATCCGGCTTGCTCAAGTGGTTGTGCCTCATCAAAGGGCTTCAATATGAACGGAAGGATAATTTTCGTCAACAGCTTGTAGAGTACACTCAACAAGCGTGCTGGACGGCAGTTACGAAGATCCCTTCGGGCACGTTTCTTGGGTATAATGACTGCGTGAGTTCTTGCACTGATCTGGGATTTTCTCTTTTTGAAAGCAAGATGTCATGTGGGTTGCGCGAAGTACATTTAATTTGTGGCCATCAGCTCCTTTGAAATAGGCGGTGATATGATTGCGTCTTGGAGGTGTGTCTCTCTTCATGTTTTCTGTCGTAACTCGAACTTCAGAACGTAGAATCCCAGCGGCTTTTCACCAGCAAAGGTCTCGGGGTCCGAGATGAGAATTGTATAGTGGAAAAGACATGCTTTCCGTTATTAATTTCATTTCGTGGTGAAATGTAGGGATAGTCCCATCTTTGTTCTTCAGCGCGGATAGCGAAACACTGTAGTCACAAGGATCCTGACGGCACTTCGTCAGACTGGATGGTTTTTGAACTAATTCTCAGCTCCTTTTTCTTATGCTGATCTGAATTCTCCTGCAAAGACATTCTACAGCTGAAGTTCATTATCACCTGTGTTAGGTGTGTTGCAGTAGGACCAAGCTTCAGTTTCTTTCTCTTTTCGCGCAATGAGGTGATAGAAATGTGGTTTGAACCTGTCTTTGAGGAACTCAGGAGAGTTCAGCTGAATTTTTAAGTCCTTCGACAAGCACCTCGTATTTTTTGGGCGGATCTGCCTTTGTCTGTGAGTCATACGGAAAAATTTTATTCAGAATCTCCTCGTTATATACCCTGTTCCGTTTTTCTTGGATGACGATAGAAATTCTTTTCCATCTTATAACTGAATCGAATATTCGCACGGAGAAGACGGTGATCAGATCCAGTGTAGAATTCATGTACCACTGAGCTCTCAAAGATGCACCATCTTCTGTTCATGGGAATATGGTCGATCTTCGTAGAAATAACGGCGTTAAGAGATTCTCATATCTGTCGGCGATTTTCTCCCTAGTCGAAAAATGAATTGCCATAAGAGAGACGCGGTACGGACAGGAGTTCTACGAGATGATTTCCATTCTCATTCCGTTCTCCTAGACTAACAACGACCTTGCAGAGTAACCACCGTAAAATGCTAGCGAATTCAGAAAAAAAAGACTGTTCCCTCAAACGGGAAATACTCTTGTATTGGTCATTGCTCATGTGTTTCACATTCCAATAGATTGACTAAGAAACAGCAGTTTTTTTCTTTTGCTACGTCATAGGTGTAAATTTGGTTGGGTTCGATAAGCGGAAAATCAACAATAATCAAGCGTTTTAAGATAGGAACAGTATGCTCTAATAGGTAAACAGGTTTTCCTATTCACCTTCACGGTACTTCCATTCTCTCTTTCAGTTGTAGTAGCCGCACGAATGTCGTATGCTGGTCGCCAGCTCGCACAATACACCTCAAAAACACTTCACAGTAAGAAAAGGCATAATAACGAACACAAAGTGATAGGATTCTTCCCAGAAAATGTTTGTTGGTTAGGCTGAGGTTCTGCGAGGAGAGCAGCTAAGGAATTTCGCTCCAGTATTGCAACAACACGTTGGGATCATGTGGCCGAAGTCTAACGCTTGACACTCACTTCAAGCGCGAATATATATTGGTACTTGGCGAAAAAATTTCCTTGGAATCCAAATTCCTTTATCGACATTTTCAAGAGAAGAAAATACATTTTATCATAACTTGCGTACTTGTACAAAACTCTCATCTTTCATTATCAGCGTATTTAATTGGTTACACGAAAAAAATTAACAAAATAACCACTATTCTCAGAAAGGCATTCTTTCAATTGTCAAAACCATAACTTGATAAGAACTAGACCAGAAGGTCCTACACAAAGACGTCAGACCAGATGATGTTAACTGTAAGCAGAGATCGCAGTGCTAGTCAACTTTCCGATTTCACTGCTCATGTTCATCCGTCACCAATGGACTGCTGCATTAATACAGAAGCGGGGAAACACTGAATACCAGCGGAAAAATCGACGGAAGAGAAACTGCAGGAAACCCAAAAAAGCCAAAAAGCTTTTCTTTGAGCACGTTTCACTTTGACGCTAAAACGTGTCCTAGACGGCACTTTCCTATGTTCTCCGAGTCGCGTTCCTACTCCTTGGAGACAACATGGCTGTCTTACGGCTCTGGTTCCTATTTCATGGCAACGACATGGCAGTTCAACAAGATTCATTTTTTCGTAGATAATAGCATAATGGATAAACTTGAATGTATTGAATTCCATATGGAACCTTCGCACCTATACTACTTTACTGGTTTTATTTTCACTTTTTCATTAGCAATATTGCTGATATAACATGATCAAAGAACCTAATATTTAGGATTCCGGTCAAATCCGCCTTCATTTAGGTGACTAAATTCATTGCCCTCTCAGTGTTTCTGAATGAGAACACATTGACGTCAGAACTTCTTCAATTTCAAACCTGATAGGAGACAAACAACTCAACGCTTGCCGGCGACTCCATTTCCACCAGAATTGTAATGTTCCTAAAAAGTTGACAGAAAAATTGATTTGCTAGCATAGACACTCAAATGATACACAATGGAACTGCTGTTTTCAAAGAAAAAAGCCATTCTGTGAATGTCTAAATCTGAAGTGATGAGGAATTTGAGACAAGCCACTTTTTGTGAACAACTTCTTCAGCACCAAGTCTGGACAGCGTAGAGCAGGGTCGACCACACGCACCTAGTACGTTGCTAATGTCGAAGTGTAACAACGATATTGTGTAAGGTCACAGTATATTTTTATACAAGAAGTGTCAATTTCGAGACTTCCCCACTGCTGAAATAGTACTCAAGCAAAGTCGTTATAATCCGAAGCAAACCTTGATAATCTCGATCCGTTTTCAGCACCTCCATAACTAACAGTTATTGAAACGAATCAGTATAACTGCTACGTTTTGGTCTACTGCTATGGAGATGGTTCAGATCGATCAAATAGATCAGATCGATCAGATAGACCTTGCTAAACACGATCATTTGTGATAGGCCCGAGCAGGTGAATTTTAAAAAAATGTTGGCTTTTTTTCACGAGCATATGTGTGGCAGTCGCTCCAATAGAAGTCATACGACGCGGAGAAAATGGCTGCTTTCATCTTCAACCAAAAATGTTTCAGTAAATAGTGCCTTACTAATTGCAATAAAACTATTAGAATGTTAGAATCTACAAATCTATTCCTACAGGTTACAAGTTCTCTAGTTTTCCCTTGATGAGGTTCATATTTTCTTCAGCGCACGACATATATTTACTCCACTTGTCATCGGTTAAAGGCTTATATTTTAAAAACAAAAGCAGGTGAAAGGGCGGAATTTCGTCAAGCATGAGTCCATGGTACTCTCAATATATCGTTAACGTTTTCAACTGCCGTTCCTCAGACGGAAATCTTAAGGACTTAGATTTTGCTTTCAAGCTTTCAGAAGTTTCAATTCCAAAAATATTTCAATTCGAAAAAACATTTTATAAAATGAAAGTCTTTCGTGGAAATCTATAAAGTTCCGAACTCCTGATATACTCTAGTGATCGAGAAATTCCCAACAGTTATCGGAAAACCTTTGCGGCGAAAGAGTAAGTAATGGCGGCACTTATATGCGAAACGTGCAAAAGTTTATGGCGCGGCAAACGATCGAAGGCCTTTCAACGTCAGTAGGTCGCCTACGCTTTGGAGAAGAAATTCCACACAAGTTTCCATATATTATTTCAAAATACGCTGAAGCGCAGAATGATGGTTGTTCTCCACATCGGCTATCATGGTTCATATCCTATTGAAGATAGGAATGATAAGAAGTGGTATCCTAATGCAAGCACGGTGCTTCTCATTCACCACTAATTCTAAAGAAGTTGGAGAATTCCAATGCTTTGCTATATCTAAGGAAAAGCACCGCAAAATATTGAAACTGTTTTGCCTCCATTGATAGTAGTGTGGATAATAAAACAGTTTTAATTCGATATTTAGATCAACAGGACTATTGGAATCCCAAGGACCATTGCCAGCCTTTTATTGGATTAACTAATGAAGCACTGCTCATTAGGAAAAATCGGTGGGAATGATCAATTCAGCTCAAAGTTATGAGATGCCTGAATTCGGAGAAATCATTAAGACACGACTTATTTTTGACAGGGATTACTTAGATAGGGGAAACAATAGGTGATGGATAAAGTTAGCCAGGAGAAACACGGAAGCAAATGAAATTATGCTGGGTTTAGTTCTGGTCTACGTATTCTTAGTGCGACTATCGAAAATCTGAAAGGAATACACTTCACTGAAAGAATCGCAAGTGCATGAGTCATTTGCTAAGGAAGTTACGCTTTTTACAGATTAAAATTAAGTAAAGAAACAACTGAGTTAATGAGTACACAATGATGCCGAGACAACTTCAGCGAAACCGATTTCAGTACGACAATTTGTTTCGGGTTCGGTTACACTTTTAAAGTGAATTCCTGACGTTTTTGTTCGATCCCAAAAAATTTCTGCGCTCTCGCCATATAAAAGACACAGGTTAGCACCTCGCCCGTTCTCTCGTCTCATCGTGGCTCGTCCGCTACAATCCTTACTTGACGATTCTGATCTTCATAGGTCCTTTGACCATTCGCTTTTCTCAAATGTCCGACACAACGAAACTGATCGAAACCGAGTCTATGAAACGGTTTGCTTTATTAGGTGTCACTATCTCCACTGTCGTCACTCTGACAACCATTGTTGCTGTTCCAGTTCTCTGCCTTTACATGCAACGTATTCAATCCGATTTGCAGAATGAAATAAATTTTTGCCGGTTACGAGGTGGAAACGTCAAATCTGAATATAATAAGGCTTGTTCTTCATTCTTTATTCACTACTTCAAAAAGCTATCTGTCGCTATTTTTGCTTCCGCTCTACAATTCTACTCACTATCCCATTTCAGCTAGCTTCCATGCACCATGTTGTGCTAAGCCGTGAAAAACGCCAGATCGAAACATGCTGCTCATGCGGAGTCGGTAATCCAGGACCTCCAGGCGCGCCAGGAGAGGACGGTACTCCTGGCCGAGACGGAATTCCCGGAAATCCTGGCCCACCAGGAGAAGACGTCCCTGTAGTTACCCCTAAATTTACTGCAGAAGATTTCTGCTTTGACTGTGGCGACTCTCCCATTGGACCGCTAGGGCCACCCGGACCCAAAGGACTGGACGGAACACCTGGAGCGCTAGGTGAAGTTGGAGCGCCAGGTCGACCAGGACCCCAGGGACCACCCGGACCCCCGGGGTTACCTGGAAATCCAGGAAGAGACGGCCAACCAGGTTCCCCTGGTGAGCCCGGTCAAGTACGGACGATACCATCACCTGCTGGTGAACCGGGACCACCTGGAAATCCTGGCATACAGGGACAACCTGGCATTGATGGAATTCGCGGAATTCCAGGAAGACCCGGACAACCTGGACCTCCAGGAGACGATGGGCCTGATGGTGAGCCTGGTCAAACAGGAGAAGATGGAGCTCCCGGAGAACCAGGTTGCGATGGAAAAGCAGGATCGTGTGATCACTGCCCGCCACCTCGGACCGCTCCAGGATATTAGGCATTTAGTAGCAGCGTTCAGATTAAACATCACGGTGAATAGTACTATTTTCATGTGTTTAGTTCTTATTTCCAAACAAGTTCATATAATGTGCACTCGTTCTGTTGACATGGTCGCTTGAAGGAACCAGCACCTCTTTACCGAATCGTATTCGTTTCCACACCGAAGGTGATCGATTTGTCTTTCGAGAGCCTCTATTTTCACCGAGTACTGTTCCCATTCGCGTTGTTTTAACCTTAATGTTCTCTTCATGCTCGACACAGTTTCACCTGCAATTGGAAATAATCTGAATATGGTTAAGGATAAATATTGTTGATTAAAAGTGATATATTCGTTCACACCACAAGGATTCGCACCATCGAGTGAATTCCTTTCCAAATTAGACTCCTTATTACGATATTTATTGTACATTTGTATAAGAAAATTCAAACCAAACAAATCCTGAATTCATGTTTAAAAATTCATAGAAAAATAATTGAGTTTGTATAGTAAAAGTTCCTCATGAACTACCGTAGAAAGCGAGAAAATTCATAAGGTTGCTTAGTGCGTCACTAGTTGCCAGAAAGCCGATCGACGAAGGTTCTTGAAGCGATTCACCACATATTGTTGATCCAGTGACAGTGTTTCTGTAAAAAAAACGTAAGAGAAAAAAAGGAAGGAACAGAATTTTCATTTCAACCTTCTTGACATATTGGCCAACGAATGCGAAGTCGACGATGGCGAAACCGACGGACCAGTTGCTATCTGAAACGGAATTCTCAGAAATTTACACGAAATCACTTTGCTGGCCATCCTAATTTCGTTATGATTCAGAAATTAGGGTCGTTTAGCATTACATTTGAAAAGTTCTAACATTTCTAAAGAACATGTTTTCGCTGCTTATTGATTTAACCAAATGCTCGTTATGTTTACCGTCGATTTTAATCTACTGTTGTGCAGTTCCCTTAGAATGTGCAGCCCCTATGGGGTATTAGGGCATGTACTTAGCGTCAGATGTGCCTTGTAACACTGGATAGGTCGGTGATACCCCGGGCTCACCAAGCCTTCACCTCCCCGTTGTCGAGTCACCTGACTTGTCTGCGAGGATAGCATCACTGACTAAATATATCGGTGTACCACCACAAATGATTATATGCAGCAGATTTGCACTTAAACAGATCTACGAGCTTTGATGAAGTCGAATACCTGGCGCATCCCTTTGAGATTGATTAACGCCAAGGGCTTTGTCGTTTTTATCTTTTGCTGTCAGATGAACTACCTGATGAGGCTATGAGAGGCCAACGATGACCGTGGTCGTATTCATCAATACTCGTCAATTGTTTAGATAAGTTCGTTGCGTGCCGTAACGCACAACGACCACTTCAAACCTCAGTTGTATTCGCATACCTGTCCGGCAACTCCGTCAAGAACCTCAATCTGTTTCTTCAACAAACTTATCTCGTCCTCAGCAGCGAACCTCTCATTTTCAGCAATTGCCTTTTCCCGCTCAAGAATTAGAATCTGAAACATTGAATTTGCGCTGCTGAAAGAAGCTTAGCAATCGTTCGAGTACTTTTTCTGTCTCTTGTTCCGAATCAACCTGCATCTCCTGGTATTGAACCTCTTGAATCAGAACACCTTTCCCATCTACGCGAACTGATTCACGTTCAATCACTGCAGAAACATTCTGAAAAAAATGCACTCATGTGTACATCAGGTTTCACACATTCCATTGGAGTGCAGGAAAAGAAAATAACTCCCCATTCTTTTGTAAATGGCCTTCATTTTTCACGCGTTCTGAATACAAACTACTTTTCTTCTGAAAAACCCTGAACGTTAACAAATAGTGCTGAAAATCTTACTATGTAAAGCATTTATGAAAATAGGACGACTAAAGAGGAGGTTGAAAATCTTCGAGAAAAACGAAATTCTTCTAGAAGCATCTACATTCATAAGTTTCGAACAAGCACGTATACTTATATGGCCAAGCATACCCGATCTCTACCAATTATCAGATTACGGTCGTTTCGACGAAATGAACTCATTCATCGGCGAGTGCAGTGTCAGCGAATCGGCTTCCACCGAGTGCTGCCGATAGACGATACCACAGACTGCTGACAGCTCATCAGAAATAACAAGAGAACAAGATAGTGTACTCTCACAACCGTCTCGTATTCAACTTCATCCGCCACCAACACATGATTCACATATGATCATAAAAAATAATACGAATTCGATATAGTACGGTAGTAATAAAGCAGGTAGAGACTGCTAGAAGAAGGGTGGAGTGGCCAGGAGACTGTCAGCGTTCAATCACATCTACAACAGTAGTCATGTGTGATCGATACGGTACGAAAATAATGACCGCTTTCAACTTTGCAACAACATAACTCAGCTTACAATGTGAACTTCACCAGTATAAATAAAAAAAGAGTTGGGTTACAGATTTCTACTAATTAGACAAAGTTTTATCACTTCACTATAATAAAATTCCGATTTTCTGGAGTTAACGAAACGGATTTTTTCACTTTGCCTTCATATCAGGTGGTGAGAAAGCAAATAAACAAGCGGGACTTCGTCCAGACAGGACAGGACGCTCTGCCAGGATTTCTTCTCTGAAGCTGTAAAGATCTCAATTCCGACAGTCCTTCGTTCAGAAAGAAATCGAAGTCAGTTGTCGAAAAAGCAGCACGGTCACGAATACCATAATTCCTACTGTTTCTTTGGGGTGCATTCAGTGTTTTCATAGTAAAACTTTTCATCCCGCAAATGTGCGAATTTGTAATGGTTATAAAATTCAAGAATAAGGATAAGGATAAAGCTCTTGACGTTGACCAATTCCTGAGGGATGCGTCATCCATTCGACTTCATTCAGCATCGTCTGGAGGCGACTAATTCTGGCCTTTACGATGACTCTCAGTGGCCTACCGATGTATCGAGCCAGTGCTGCTATCCTCCCAGACAAGTCTGATACCAATTTGCCTACCCTGAAGGGAGGTAAGGGTTGGTAGGCGATGGGCGCGGGATTCCACGTGTGTGTTGCAGCGCCTCCCCGACCACTGCGCCACACGCGCCCTTATCAAAAAGAATGCATTAAAATGTATATAGAATGCAAACAGTAAAAATTATAACATTTAGTGGCAAGAACCCACCAGGAACTAAAGAAAGAACCAAGAATAAATAGAAACAAAAAATAATACGCACATAGAGGAATAAACCACTGTAAAGAGAGCAGCTTTTCGGCAAACTGCAAAACTCCAGTCTTTTTTGGTTCCACGACTTGCAAAAGAAAGTGAGGAGATGAAAGACAGAAGACAGTGTGAACCACACTGCCGGTTAGATCCTATTTAGCATAAAAAAAGGGCGGAAGGCGGTAACAACGAATACCAAAATAAGTAGTATAGTTGGCGGCTACAGTTGTGTTCATCGGTATCGGAAATTCTTTTGATTGAAATCGCTTTGTTTACTGAAGACCGAGCAATACAAAGTCTCCGGTTCAGTGGGACAGAACCATATCAGAATTGTAGACTCAAATTCATTCCGTTCAGCTGATCGAGACGCTATAACAGCTGAAATTTGAAATTCATTTCAAAGCTGTTGACGAGATTGACGAGAAGAGATTGTTGACGAAAAAAGTGTGGCTCAGTCAGTTTAGTGGTTATGTCTGTCTTACGTAAGTCCGAATTAGTGTCGCACATTAAGAATATGCGTCAAGAACATAAGAATTCCCCCCTAACAGTTTACCACTTCATCATGGATGGGAGGTGTTCCTGGGTGTCGGGTTGCGACGTATAGCGGGAGGATTCATCCTCCGGCAGGATCTCCTATGCTGAAAAGGAGTCCGACGTTTCCGTCAGGAAGCCAGCCCAGCTAAGAGTAAACCAATACTACGATCCACCACAGACCTGGTATCGAACTAGTCGCACAGTGTCCAATCCCCCTTCGATCCACAAGCCTGGCGACTAGTTGTGGTGGTGACCAAGTGGGGCAGACTTTGGTCAAGCCGACCTTGGAACTCCAGGGAAACACAATAGCTGAACCAGCAAAACTCCGAAAAATGGAGAATGTACTGGGGTCCGCACAACCAGTGAGGACGGGGCGTTCATGTATCCAAGTAAGCAAGTAGTATAAGAATTTCAACAAACCAAAAAAGGCCAACGGCGAAAAGAAAAATTTTCAAAGCAGAATGGAATGCACCAATTATATTCGTCATTAACCGTTCATGTTTAATTGTTTCATGTGCTCATAAAACACATCGTCCAAAATCAACTCGAATGAAATTGGTTCCTTCTTTTCAATCACTAATTACATTTTGAATCGCCCTTGTACATTTATTATATTCGCGAGTCCAGTACAATAGACCAACCTCTATTACGATTTCATTCGTTCCTTTGGGCAGTGCCACCGTCAGCACTCGTCTAACTTCGGCTTTGTCGGGGTAGACCACAACACTGTCCGTTGCCAGATCGGCGGCGTCAAAACGTAGCGCTCCTTCCGTCGTGGACTCGTGGCATGGCTCCACCATTACCTAGGGGAGAAACGTAACATACAGCCACCAACAGATATACAACATTTAGAAGCTTTGCTTCAATTAAAAAAGGAGGACAACGTTTTCGGCGTTGGTCAATCTCTAACGGATGAGTCATTCATTCGACTTTATTAAGAATCGTCAGAGTTGACTGAATGTATATCGGGCCTTTACAATGACTATCAGTGGCCTACCGATGTGCCGAGCCAATGCTGCTATCCTACCAGGTAAGCTTGGTACCAATTTGCGACCCCGGAAGGATTGAAGGTTTGGTGACCTTGTGGCGCAGGATCGAAACCCTGTATATTGCAGGTCGTCCCTAACCAATCGCTACACCCACCCCTGCTTAGGCTGTTTTAATTAGGATGAAATAAATGGCGTATATAGCGGAGTCGTTAGGGGTGAGCGTGCAGCAGATGTGTGGTCCTTAGTTCGAACTGCCACTGTATTAACCAAGCCTTCCTAAGTCTTCATCCCTTGCAATCGCAAACTGGCACCAGATATGCATGAAAATAGCTCCTTCTGATCCATAAAGTCCTGACGACTAAAAAGATGAAGAGTCTCTGGCTCCAGCAGAAGTATAACAGGATTGCGGGAAGGATTATTTTAACTAGTATGCAAATCAATTTGTGATAAAAAAGAAATCTTGAGGTAACAGCTGAACCCGTCAGACAAGTCTGAAGATCTCTATGAATGACGGCTGCTGAAAAACGATCGAAATGGAAGGAGTGCTAGGATACACACAATATGTTAAAAGTACAAGATAGATTTTGAAGAGGGATGAGAGCGAAAACTCGCAATTAGAGAGAAATTTTTGGCAGTTCACAGCTTTGAGTGAACAGAGTACATAAATGAGAGTTGAAAGCTAGGCGGCCATAATATGAAACCGAATCATGCATTAAACGTACGACGACAACAAAAACGATAACAAGTCGACTAAACGAGAGCGACAGAGTTCAGTGAACGACCAAAAGCAGAGCTGAAAGAGCCGGCGCGTGGGGTGAACCAGCGGAGTGGCCACACTGAGGACAACGATAAGTGGTGAAGGCTCGCCTTTCGTCGACATGCGACAAGCGTTTGATTAGCATGTACTAGGGTTGTCGAGGTGTTGCATATACAGCTGGCCCTCCCTCTGAAGCACCCCAATCCCCATATCAGAAATATTTGCTATAACACTGAAGTTGAGAATTCCACCAGGAAGGGAAAAAACAAAAAAGGTGTCCAGTCAATATTCTCGTCACAATTAGTTTGTAAAGGAAGAAAAGTGATTTGAAGCAGAAAATTTGTACGTTTCTTCTTCGTTCCTTCATTACTTGGATACCTGGATGGCCCGTCCTCACTGGTTGTGCGGGCCCCACGATGAGACAGTAAATCGCTGGCAAGGCTTTTTCCACTACGCCTTAAATTTATTCGAAAATTTGTGGATAACTTCAATGTTGTAAGTGCCATAAACGCAACTATTAGCTCTCCCAAAGACGAACTCATCCTCTTTTCTATACATTACGTATGAAAGAGAAATGTTACTATTGAGAGCAACCCCGCAACGATCTTTGACACCAAAAAGCTTTAAAGCCTTCGACGTTGATCAATCCCTGAAGGGATGCGCCATGCATTTGACTCCATCAAGCATCGTCTGGAGGTGATTGGATGCATATCTAGTCTTTACAATGACTCGCGGTGGCCTATAGATGTATTGAACCAGTGCTGCTATTCTCCCAGACCAGTCTGGTAGCAATTTGCCGACCCCGGAGGGATGGAAGACTTGGTGGGCCATGGGCTCGGGGATCGATTCCACGTGTGTGTTGCAGGGCGCCTCCGACTACTGCTCCACACGCACTCTTATTTGACACTATATAATTTGAAATCCTCTAGGCTATCATGTTGTACTTTATCATGAAATGCTCACAGAAACTGCATAGGGTTTTCATTGGGCATTAGGGACATCATTCAGAACATCATGTTGACATAAAAATATTGTTTCAGCTTTAATTTCTTCGTATGGATTGCTTATGCTTCTCCTTATCATCTTATTTGATTTCAGTATGATATAGCGTGGTATTTCCGATTTCGAAATGGATATAAAAATACAGCGCTAGAAATCATTTCCCTTAAAAGATATACGAAACCAAAAGGCTCGAAAATAGTCTTAAAAACAAGTAAATGGATAAAATAAAGTGAAATAAATATCTTTTCCATTTGATTATACATGACCCGCTTATCACATCTGCTGTGCAGATCCCAGCAATTCTCGCATTCGATTCGTATACCCGCATCCACCGTTCACGAAGGTCGCCCAACTTATTACGTAAGGCTTTGGCTGCTGATTGAGGATTCTCTTTTAGTCATGAATGCCGCTGAATGTTGGTCGAGTCGATACTCCCTGGAGTTCTGAGACAGCCGAGCTAGAGGATTCCCACTTAGATTACAAAGAGTGGACTTTCCCCAGGAAAGTTTGATACCAATTTCCCGATTTCGGAGACATGATAGGGTTGGCGAGTTTGATAGAGAGTCGATGTGGCACCGCGCTCGTGATGGTCGGCATCACTGCCACTGCGCTGCCCAATCGCTGAACGAGGTATAAAACAAATGAATCAAATTATTAGAAATAATGCTAAAAACAGTTTATGTCTGTCAGCGTATAAGAACAGCTTTATGAAGCAAGTAAAGAAAACTATTATACTACGCTTGTCTTGCTTTTTAAACTGAGAAACTTAGATGTATGAGATATCCAGAGAAACTCCTATAGCTTTATGGTGTCCCGCGGTGAATTTGCGTGAACATCGTTTCTGTCAGCGTCCATACACTGACCGAATTTTGCTTTAGCCAATCTCTTTAGTAGAGATTTAAAGAACGCTTATTTCACCACAAAACAGCTGACATGGAAAGCGAGAACAGATTTTGAAAACCCGATCGCGTGCTTGCCGCAGACCTATGCTAATACGGAATGAGAGGAACAACGAAACTACAGAAGAAGGATCCACTACTAGTCAACTCTAGTCGTTTGTTTGGGACTAAATTAACAGATTCGACATCGCAGCCTTCTGAAATATATAATATACGTAACGCACTTTGTAGCTGTTAGACAGTAAAGTAGGCTTAGTTCTTATTTACTACCTAATCTTCTTTCACGGCATCGTATTACGTAAAACACAAGCACAAGGATGGCGAGCTATGAACAAGACTCGGAGCCCCAGGTGGGCTTCGAACCCGAGATTACACTTACCGAAGACTCATCCTTCTATTCACCACATCAACCGAGGCTCTTGCTTTGCTTTTCTTTATACCACTTTTTACTCTAGCGGTGCTATCATCAATCACGGGTTAGAAGCTCATCTGAGGTTCTGACTTCCCCTCATAACTCAGCATCCTCGTTGCAGTAAAGTTAGTAGTGAGTATAATACACTAAACATGGTATACGGAGGATAGTAATGGCTGTACCGTATAGGATAATGGGCGACGTCCACGGCACTTGAATACGAAACATATAAATCTCTGTCTATGGAATGGATAGTGCTGACGAAATTACGCAATGATACGTGAGAAACCGAGAGATGGCCTGAAATCGGTTATTTTCATTTGAATAAGATGATGAAAATTTTGTAAAACGACTACGAAGGCTTTATGTCGTTGTGTAGATTCACCATATTCGTCTTTTCGTCAGATTTCCAGCCTTTCACAGACCACCAAATATCCGCTTGGTGGATTCGCGTACAGAGTGTCATAAAGAAAGGTAATGGCCATCGATGAAGATGGAGAAACTCAAGTAATAATAGAAATGACAGAGGCATCATCAGTTTTTCCTAACAGTAACTTACTACTATCCCTGATCTCTGGTAGTAGTACGTGGGAACGTGCACGTTATAAAAAAGTGACTCTTATCATAAGCACAATGAAATGCAGATTTACAAGCAGTTGTTTGGGATGAGCAACAAATTGATAGCCGGTGCCTTCGCGTGCCAGGTTTCAAACTGAGATAAGACATCGAAAGATTCCTAATTCTCTCTTTTATCAGTCCAGATAAATACCTTGCGTTAGATACACAAAGAAAGAACTTGTAAGACAAATATTTCTAATGACAAGAAAAACAGAAGCGATAAATTTTTACTCTTTTCCTTCTAGAAGCAAGTTGTAAGAATTCTCCGCTGTCTAGAAACACTGGAGACTGTGGCGACAATCTCAACCTTCTCAGCTCTCATCGGTACCGTGTCGCATGGAAAATTTCAAGTCTCGTTTGATAAGGCGGGTCACAAAACCTCTTTATTGTCTCAGATTGAGTACCAGTCTACCAATGACTTCACTAATGAAACTAATGAAGCCTTTGGCCACGAAACAGGTGGTGAACTTCGACGTAATCTTCTAGAGTTCATAGGCGAGGGTCATATAGGCGAATGATTTTATTTATTACTTCTGCAATCATTGTTGGATCTTTCCAAACGACGAGTTTTGTTGTCCAGCCTTCATCTTCAAGTACACATCTACGCTCGTTGTAAAGTCCACTAATCGACATAAAAATGGTAACGAATCACACATTTTGCCAAGTGTACTTATCTCAATGCAGCAAAGTTCTACGGCTCCACAAATCACTTCGCGTTAACTCTGAAAGACGGATGCACGTGTGCGCAGTGGTCGGAGGCGCCACTGAGAGACACACGTGGAATCAATCCCGGTGCCCATTGCCCACCAAGCCTTCCTTCTCTCCGGGGTCGACAAATTGGTACTAGACTTGTCTAGAAGGATAGCAGCATTGGCGCGATACTTCGGTAGGCCACCGTGAGTCATTGTAAAGGCCAGATATGCATTCAATCACCTCCAACGATACTTAATAATGATGTTGAATGCATGGCGCATCCTTCAGGGATTGATCAACGCCGAGAGCCTAATCCTTTATCTTTAATTCTGAAAGAATATTCAAAGTGGTCTACGGTCTGTGAGATGAACTATGAATGTGCTGAAGTAAGTAGTCTTTCCTACCACACATCTTTTGAACAGCAGAATTAATCTCTTCCGTTCCATCAGTGCAGCTCTGCATTTCCTGAAGTTCAACTTCAGCAGATTCATTGACAAATTCGTGGTTGTTGCGCTTGCCTTCACCAAGATTTAAAATGTCGCAGTGGTTGACTCCAAGCACCGAGCAAGAGAAGCTCGTCATAATTCTTTCTTTTACATAAAAGCTGATTCAGAAAGAGCATTTCATACTTTGCCACTGCCCATCTCCTGTGCATTATTTGTGAAGAATACGCATTTCCTCAAATGTCTCAATGCACCATTTCTATTGCGCAACAGAAGTGCAGAACACTGTTTCCGATAACGAGCTTATGTTCTGCTTCTCATCGAGCCAATGCTGAACCCGCTTATTGAGCCTTTTATTTTTAGACCTCAATTCGCTTGAAGTGTTCCAAAACAACTCCCTTAATCGTAGCTAGTTCTTCCACAAACTCTGGAATTATTGGGGCATCTCTGTTTCAGTCAACGCCCCCAAGTGGTCTTCGTCAAATATATATGGTGTCATCCACAACAATCGCATCTTCATAGCTCTTTCTCTCATCGCACAACCTTTGAAACCGATAGTTTACTATCAAAACTTTGTCTGAAGTGAATTTAAGTTTGGATGTTTTCTACTTTTGATTTTATTTTACACCAGCCAGCATCATATATATTGTGCAGATCCTAGCTGTTCTTGCATTTGATTTGTTTTTTCGCATCAACGATTCTCGAAGATCTTCGGATTTTTCACGTCATTAGATGCTGCTTGAAGGTTCTTTGACCAGCTCAACGTCGTCGAATGCTGGTGGAGCTGATTTTCTCCAGAACTATGGAATAGCCGAGCTTGGGCATTTCCGCATCTTCATCATCGGCGGTCGTCATATTTCGTGAACTGGAGGTTGCGGATTGACTCCAGACAAGTCTGGTATAAATTTAACAACTCCGGAGAGATAGCTTAGTTTGCGCCGGCGGACTCAAGCCAGAGTATTGTACCTATTGAACGGGATCACCATCACTGCACTAGTTCACTTCTAAGCTCCAGTTAGTACAAGAAATTCCAGAATCCCTGAATATAGAAAGCATTATCAGAAGTGTAGAGTTGAAAAAGTGTTTTAATGGGGTGTAATTTAACACCGAAGCATGAAGCATTATTAGAAAAAGAAACGTTCATTCGAAAGGACAACACCGGAACTGTTCTTGAAATAACTTTAGCTCACAGCCTTATTTCCGTCCAAATAACTCGAATGGGCACGTGGATGTCGAATGAACATCTATGAGATCGACAGGTCGTGTGATTGATGTTCGTTCCAGCTCCTATATGTGAGAGGTCACTTCATTCAACACTTGCATGAATTCTCCATGGCATCGGTTGTAATGGTAGTTGTTTATAAGTTCTGAATAATCCGTAGAAGCCTCGTACAGGAATGCACACTGGTCTACGGTGCAGTTTCGTTTGTCGCTACTGTAATCTTAGATTTGATTCTGTATACTACAACTGTACCGCGAAAGATTCATCGTTCTTCAGAAGGAACGACAGCTCGCCACCAGACATGGTGGTGAATGGTTAGCTCGTCTTGCGAAGAATCAACGAAAACACGAAAACAAATCGTTGTTTCCAGGAACAATTTTCGAAATGGGGAACAGCAATAGAGATTTCGTGATAGTGGTGAGATGGGTGCATCGCACAGATGTTCGTCGCGTTGTCGTCGTACTAGTACTATGCTAGTAACTTATAAGATGATTTAAGTAGTATTCTCGTTTGGGATGTTGCCCACTCCTTTAGAAATGAAACAGTTACGATTGCTTTACGTGCCATCCGATCTACATTGGTAAACATTTTAACCGTTCAACAGTGGAACTTAACTGTCGCTTACAATCACTTCTGCTAAGTGCCTTTTGGAATCAGTCAGAATCCTTTCGTTTCAGGCAGTGAACAAACCTGTCTTTTTATTGAGAGTTCAGTTACTTAGGAGTGTTTTGTTGCAGCACAAAGGACTTAATGATGGAAATGAAGAAGAAACCATGAAAACGATTTAGCACTTAGTAAGAATTATGTAAGAGCCGCTAAGAATATTTCTGCTGGTATTTTGGGCAGTAGGAAGCATTGCGCTCAGAGATGACATGGAAGAAACGCGTGGTCACTGACTGAACCCAGCACTGAACTAGCCAGCCCACCGCCGCCCTGAGGTCAGCAATGAGTGCCGAAATTGTTTGGGGAAAGCTCTACACCGGAACCACGTGTAAATCTGAAGATCTTCACTAGCGATGGATGCAAGCCGGTGAAGTAAATAGAGGGAGTTCTGGGATCCGCTCAATATGGGAAGATAGGTCACTTAATAAAAGAAATGACAAATAGCCTCCTGCTAGAACACGTAGCGAGAATTTTATTCCAGAGAGGAGCTGTTGGTCGCTTTTATAGTATATGCGCCGTTTTGTGTTAACTCGCAGTAGTTTCAGGAGTCTCGGAGGTATGGGAAAATGGAAATTATGAATAGCAATTTTCGATTCTAGCTGGGTTTCAATGAATACAATGTGACTGCTTTTCCAAGGCTCGAACCCATGCTACAGTTCGGTGGGAAAATGTGCTGGATTCTTTATGTGCATGTCCACATATCCGGAGTGGACAATCCATCGTAATTTTCCAACCCTATTTCTCGCCAGTACTCAGAGCGGTACTCAAGTTGTGCGTGATCATGTGGTGACATGGAATTCTCTGGTTACTTTGTTACTGGAATAGTTAGACGTTCAAGTTTGAAACCATGAGGCTGTCTCTGAGGAACAGCCACGCGGGATACGAACCGATTTTACATTAAAAATATGGTGAAGATAGAACATGTTTTTAATTTACACTAATACATCACGATAAAATGTCATAATTGAAGATTAAGATTGTTACGTAACAACTTTGAAGACTTTCCAGCTAATTGTCGCTCACTACGGCTCATAAGGTTGGGGTCTTATAAACTGGTCCGTCGACATATCGTAACGTTATTGCACCTCACTGATTACGGAGCTACGTTTAGGCGCGACAATACCAATCCAACCTACTCAATTCAAAATGGTTGGATGCGAAAAAGGAACTATGGCAGAATTCGATAGTTGAGACTTTGAGGAAAGAACCTTAGGGGAACACAGGAGGTCATAAACGGGATGCATAGAGAACATTCTTCACAAAATAGGAATGTTCTCTATGTAAAACATCTCAAATACCACTTCTTCAGTGGTAGAATGCTCGCCTGCCACGCGTGCGATCCGGGTTCGATTCCTGGCCAATGCACCAAAAGTACCTGTTGCGGCGGTGAGATCCCAACTTTATATGAACACCAAGTCGTTGTAGATATTAGTCCTTGTAACTGCCATACGGAACTTTTTCCGTAACTGTCGTGAACAACGTCGAGTTTGGGTTACAATAACTTATAGCAATAACAACTGTACAATAATAATATCTGGTATGTGGCGATATGTGGTTAAGTGGGTATATACGAGCGAGATTGAAATGAGAACAAGCGATGCAGTTGAAGGAAGTTAGGTGGACACTGAAGTTGGAGCACTGATGAACTGAGAGATTGGATGAGCACCGGACGAACGCTACGAACGCTTGAAGACGAAAGCCCGTGGGCTGCTTGTATTCCTTCTGTAATGGGTGGAGCATTGCAAGAGAGAACTAAAGACATGCCTAGAGAGAGGTTCTAAAGCTTTGCTACTAGCACAATCTGATAGGACTACATGTGAAAGGGCGCAGCTGCTTGTTCGGAAACTTCTTTGGGACGGCAGATGCTGGAAAGCACATTCAACTGGCTGCTACTGATTCAGTGCCCGAACTGCCCGACAAAGAGAACAGTTTACTGCAAGTTGTAGAATCTCTTTTCAGCCACCTGCCAGGCAACTGCGTGAGGCAGTGGCTAAGAGGCAATTAAGAGAAGATGCGAAGATAGATTTAAGACAGTTAAAGGTGAAGAAAAAACACCAATACAGAAAAAAAAGAAAAAAAAGAATAAGGTCACCGGAAGCAGTATTTGAGGTGTTTTACACAAAGAACATTCCTATGCTGGTGAAGAATGTTCTCTATAGAATGGTTCATAAGGTAACATTCTTCTGAACGTCAATGAACATTCGATATTTGCGAGAGCAAAGCGAAAGTGAAAAACTTTTAATGGGATCGAACTCAAACAAGTTAAGCATTGAAGAAACAAGAGTAAACAAGTTGGGCAACAGAGCAACAGAATGCTAGAAATCCTATAGACTGATCCATGGTGAAGGACGAAGACATCGGACGCATGCTGGAGACAAATTCATACGTGTGCATCGAATGCTTACTTAAAGCTCTCTCTCGGCGTTGATCAATCCCTGAGGGATGCGCCATTCGTTCGAGTTTATTAAGCATCGCTGGAGGTGATTGAACGCATATCTGGCCTTTACAATGACTCGCGTTGGTCTACCGATGTATCGAGCGAGTGCTGCTATCCTCCCAGACAAGTCTTGTTCCAATTTGCCGACCTCGAAGGGATGGAGGGCTTGGTGGGCCGTGGGTGCGGGGATCAATTTCACGTGTGTATCGCAGTGGCGCCTCCAATCACTTCGCTACACGCGCCCTTTGCTTACTTAGATAATTGGAATACCCGTCTTCACTGGATGTGCGGGAGCCAGCATAATTTCTCTCTATCAGAGTTTTGCTGGGTTAGCCATTGTGGCTCCCTGGAGTCCTGAGGTCAGCTTAGCCGAAGTCTGCCCAGGTCGTCACTACCACAGGCAGTTCCCGACATTATGGACCAAGGGGAATTCTGCCAACATGCGACTGGTTTCATACCACGATGGCGGTGGATCTTGGTATTGGTTTACTCTTCGCTACACTTCCTTGTGGAAAAACCGGACTCCTCAACTTGGGAGGCCCAGCTGGGTCCCCCCGCTGTACATCGCAACTCGACACCCAAGAACACATCCTAGCCATTATGGGGCAGTAAACCATTGGGAGGACGCACCGAGTGAGATAATATAACAATTTATAACATATGTAGCAATACTAACCAATGTTAATAAGCAACTCTTCCAATCAAATTTTGGGTACAAATGTTTAAAAGTCATTCACTAACAAAAATATGAAAGAAAGTCATAAGAACACCAATATCCAGCTATAATAATAAGTTTATTACAAGAACTGCAGCAAATGTAACAAGATAGTAGCTCATCACACTTTGGCAAAACAAAGACAGATGTAGTGCTTATAAACTTGAAATGACAACGTCAAGATCCGCATTTGAGACTCGTTCGAATGTTCCAACCTGACGACCTTAAAAAGGTAATGTGAACTAACTTTGACTCATATTTGAGGGGCCCAGCATAATCTCCATTTTTCGGAGATTTGTTGGTTAAACCATTATGGTTCCCTGGCGTCCCGTCAGCCTGGCCAAAATCTGCCCCAGTTGGTCACCACCACAGGCAGTCGCCAGTCATGTGGATCAGAGGGAGATTTACCACCATGCGACTTTGATACCAGGACCATGGTGGATCCTGGCATTGGTTTACTCTTAGCTAGGGTTTCCGATGGAAGCGCCGGACTCCTCAGCTTGGGAGACCCTGCTAGGGGATGAATTCCCCGCTGTACATCGCAGTCCGACACCTAGGAACACCTCCCAGCCACGATGAGGCGGTAAACCGTTAGGAGGGACTCATAAACTTGGATAGCTAAAAGTAATGGTTAAAAGTAAAAGCTGAACGTGTTAGATTCCTGCCTCAAATTTAACAACGAACACCAGTACTAAACTTAATCTTCTTTTTGAGTACCTAACTTTCCAGAAATCCCACCACTTATGAAAGAAGTCATATACAGCAATCTTAAAGAATACAATCCTTATCAGGCCCATAGTAGAAATGCACATGACCTCTTCCATGAGAAATACAACTTCTTTCAACAAGAAATTTCCGCAATAAAGTGAAACGAGGTGAAAGCATCAGTGCCACATACCTTTATCATCCTTGACGGGCTTTATAACAACAACTTCAACATTGGCACTATTCAACTTCTCTTCCATAACTTGCTTCAAAATAGCAAGGCCAACCTTCAGAGCTTCCTTTAGCGACATATTCTGGAACAGGTCGTTCGAAACAATTCTACATGAGCTGAAATTTAATGCGGCTAGCGCATTTAAATGTAAAGACAAGAAAATAGTAAGTCATACATCATGATACTGTTCCTTAAGATTTTGTTCTGCACCATCGCTTGCAGCACCAATTGACTGAAAAAACCGTTTGATGAAGTATAATTTACAGACAGAATTGAGGTGCAGAGAACACGAAACCTCGTAAGTTACGGTGACAGCTCAACTCCACCAACCTTCGCTTTACAATCAATGAAAGTGCCTGAAGGGTCTAGATGAAAAAGTTTAGCACCTTCTTGATCCACTCCGGCAAATAGCATCGCAACACCGAACGGGCGCGACATAGAGGCCTGAAATAGTGTTCGGAGTTGATCAAACCCTGAGTCATTCAATCGACTCCATCAAGCATCTTAGATACAATCAAATGCATATTGGCATACAGAATAACTTCCAGTCATACAATGGTATATCAAGTAAGGTCGGTTGTACTGCATAGCACACCTGCAGTGTTAAAATCACTCCTTATAGAAATATAGTGCAAGCACTACATACCTAATGCAAAAATAAAAAAGCTAACAAGAAATGCCAGCGCATTAGATAGATATACATAAATATTTACTAAGAACAATAAACTGTAAACAAGTCATTTAATAATACCAACCTTCACATCATCGTCTCCGAACTGAAGTGCAAGGTTAGCGACTGACTGCGTGACATCTTCGATACGAATCTTTCGGTTGTAGGTGAACCAGAAATTCTGTGCCTCGATTTGAGCACGTTCAACCAGGGTACGTGAATCGGCAATCAAGCCAGCAAACGTAATACCTGTTGTGAAGTATACGGATTCAACTCTGTTCAGCTTGTCACGAATTATGATCAGAACAGTAAACCAGTCTAATAGAATCCTATACGTACAAAAAAACCTGTGAACTACAACACAATGAACCTCCAACGAGAGATAATAGTCTGCTAGTTTTCTTTTTAGTTTTGGATAAAACCGTCTATTTACCTCGGTTCCTCCCAACGGTTTACCGCCTCATCATGGCTGGGAGGTGTTTCTGAGTGTCGGGCTGCGATGTGCAGAGGGTGGATTCACTCCATAGCAGGGCCTGTCAAACTGAGGAGCCCCGTGTTTCCACCAGGAACCCCATTTAACACTACACCAATACCAAGATTCACCACCGTCCTCCTATAAAACTAGTCGCATAGTGGCAGATTTCTCTAATCTACAAAAGCGGCGACTGCCTGTGGTAGTGACGACTGGGGGCAGACTTTGGCTACGCTAAACTCGGGACTGCATGGAACCATAATAGCTAAACCAGCAAAACTCCGACAAATCGAAATTATGCCGGAGCCCGTAGAACCAGTGAAGTCGGGCCAACCAAATATCCAAGTAAGTATTTGTTTCGGTTTCGTTTTCTGTACTGTTTACTCACGCAGCCTTTTAAGAATATTTTGAAGACACAGAACCAGAATATATCATCACAACCACTCGTAACTTGTTTATACCACTTGTGGAAAACTACGTGACTGTGTCCTCCACACATTCTCTCAAATTCCCGCTGTTTCCTACTAAAAGTCCCATAAAACCTACTGTCCTAAACGTTCCATTAATGAGCTACTTGTCAGCAAAACAAATAAAACAACTGGATGATTGAGTTAGCCATGGAGATCAACACTTACCTACATGCTCGTCAACTTTGCTAATTTTCTCGATAGCATCGTTTACCATCAGCTTCGATGTCGATCGCTTTTCGGCGGCCAAGAGTACACCTTCCTTCGTGCGTATTCCAATGCTAGTGGAGCCAAGCTAATTTATAAAAACATAACACATAGCGTGCCGATGTGACTGTCAAGAAAAAGTTCACCGATGTTCAGCATGAAGGTGAACCATGAAAATGCTACCTTAACAGCTTCAATGGCGTACTCAACTTGGAAAAGACGGCCTTCCGGCGAGAACGTGTTCACCCCACGGTCGTACTCACTTCGCGTTAGAAACATCGTCGTCCTGGAAAGTAAGAAACATCATACAAATACTCTTTCTTTGACAAGTTTACTTGAGATTGATAAATGACTTTTACTCGGCTAACGCGTTCCGACGTCTTCGTCTTCATCAGGGCCGATGATCCCAGCCCACTATCAACCTTGTGTGAACTTATCAAACAAAGACTACATATTGGTGGATTATACCGAGGTTAAAAGACAGTTGGTTTTAAAATATCATTACAAGTAATAACTTAACATCGTTAGTAACACAACTTTAGGGTAAATCAGGAAGCTGTACTAAAAGCTGAAATGAAAACGATGATTGGAAACGACCATTTCCGTATTTACAGAAACTTGATGGACACCGTATCCCAATGCGGGAAAGACGCTCCAATAGTGGAAACAGGATAAGAAAGGAGGAAAGGCTCCATTGTCTTATTTATTTTCACAATCCTTTCTCATTTTCACAAACTACGGTTTGTATTTTTAAATATCAATTGTACTGTCCAAGACATAGCGCTTTTACGATGGCATTTCCCCTAATGAAGTAAAAACGTCGGAATTAAACGTTCTTAAATAGCAGATAGCATAGGGACGTTAGGTATCAATTACTACCTACGTTACTCGATGGTGTAGCAGATTAAGGCCGCTAGCAGTAGTTTAGTCCATATGAAATGGACTTAAAGTGCTGTTCGGTGCGGCTTCGGCATAGCGAATGCAACTAATGACCTCTTTCTCTTCGAGGATCCAAGTGTTCTGACTAGTGGTTCTATATGTAAACACTTCTTACCATACTTGTACGCATGTACATACAGTGAAATGAAAATATAGCTCCGAGGAAACGTCCATGTTCGTCCATAGTTCTAGTCCGCTTGGCTTATCCTTTTAAGCTTTCGACTCTTAGGCACTTGCCTGTTAGCTTATCTTTCCCATGGCAGGTAGAAAATATTTGAAGATGTGGTTCGAATGACAACATGGCGATGGACGAATTCGAAGAAGGTTAATGTTCGGTACGCGCATGAAATCGATGCAAGTGTAAGTCAAATGTAGATGATGAGGACACAGGACATTAATACTGATTTGTGCTCCCCGACCATTCGCGTTAACGAGTGATTGCTGATGGCACCGTTAGGTTAGAAACACTGGCTGAAAGCAAGGCAGAACGAGGGCCTCAGTGGTGCAGTGGGTGCCCCGGAAGCGGTTATTGGGGTTCCATCTGGCCTGGAGTGCACGTTTTGCTCAGATTTCAGCATCATTGCGGTTATACTTCACACAATATCCTGTGGTGAGAAAATAACGGGCAATAGATAAAGGGTACACATGGTGAGGAGATAATTTGATCGTGATAGTGTGTATACGATGTGAAGGCTGTGCATGAGACATCGAAGAATCTCAAATCGTTTAGTTGACAGAGTTCCTTCGTACTTGAGTGCATTTGCCAGCGTTATGGAATACTGAGCGCGTATAGCGCAGTGATCGGAGGCGACCTGCGATACACATGGGATCAATCCCTGACCCCATCTTCACCAAGCCTTCCATCCCTCTGGGGTCGGCAAATTGGTACTGGACATGTGGGAGGATAGCGGCACTGGCTCGATACATCGGTAGGCCACCACGAGTCATTCTTTAGGCCAGATTTGCGTTCAATCACCTCCGACGATGCTTAATGATGTTAAATGCATGGCGCATCCCTCAGGGATTGATCAACGCCGATCACCTTCGTTCACATGCGCACATTATGGTGGCTGCTCTTGTCGAACTAAAAAACCGGATCTTCAAGTTCACTTCTTCGAGTTCTCTGATAATTGTCCATGTATTGAACGCAACCTATTGATCCACCTATACATCTTCGAGCAATTCTGACTCGTTCTTCATATTCTTAAGAAATCCGCAGTGACAAGAGGATTCGTTAGTATAGTCCATTTAAAGCTGAAATATGTGACATTTACTGTCGTAAAGGATGTACCAGATGTATTGAGGATGAGCACACTATCATTACATAATGATGATTATGTTACCTAACATTCTATGACGATTGATTCCAAACCACTGGGAATTCTACCTCGATGAGTACCTCTGCCCACAAGCTTCGTTAGAAGTCTGGTAGGAGAACGAATAGCTAAAAAGTGGACAAAGTAATCAGTCGGTATTTGCATCGTTGCGGATATCTTATCAATGCCCACAATATTTCCTCTTCTTGTCTTATTTTAATTACGCCTTGAGATCTTTACTGCGAATTTATAAAGGCTTTCGTCAAATCATGATAATTAGCCGCTTACTCAGTTTCTCCACTAACATCTGGAAAACGAAGAGAATTGTCCACAGCGTGTTCTGCTACTACCAAGAATCTAGCTTGACATAATGAGGCGTTTCCATCGGTTCTCAGAGTGTTGTTTTTATTCCACGTTCTATGTTGTTGGAATCTTTAGTCACCAATTGTCCAAAAGATAGAACTTAACTGCTTCCGGACTGTTCGATCAGAAGTAGTAGAAGAAGAAGATCAGTAACCACTCATTGTTGCAAACCAAATGAGTTGCAGTCAAGTGGTAAGTAAGTAGGAAGTTCGTGGCTCTTTTTAAACTTACATGTGCTCCGCCGTGAAATATAGGCTGGTGCTTTAGGAGGAGCTTATAGCTTACTTCATGGCAAAGCCTATATGTTTATTTAAGAACTTCATTTTTAGAACCTTTATGACATTTTGAGCAGTGCACTTGATTATGCGCTATTGTGGAGATCATGGACGAGGACCAGCATTTCAGCCATCTTTTCTTGTATCTGTTGGGAAAGGAATGAATTCTAAACAACCCGTCAAATTACCACCACACAAGGTGGCCTTTTGGTAGCGCATTTGCAGTTGGTAGTGAGATTTTTGTATAGTGACTTGACTCTCAGATTGTAGCCCTCTGCGGCTGGTTCGGCTGCATCAACTATACATTTGAAGAAATGCAGTAAATTATCATGTGAGCAAGCTTCTCGATTGGCTGTCGACTTATCTAGAAATGCTGCCATGACGTCTCTGTAAAACATGTGGTCGAGGAATTCTCTGGTTTGGTTTCGGCTTGTTATTGCATCATGTGAAGCAACGAAATGCCTCTTTATACAATTGTCACTACAGAACTAAGATAGGATCTGATATAATAATGCTGTGAGAAAATGTTCGTTAGTATGATGGATAAATGTCCGCTAACAATGCCCATAGGTGGGACTCTAAGAAAGTGATGTTCCGTATGTGGTGCCATTTCAGGGAGAAATCTAAACAGAATTAGTGGAACGGAGTGAGCAGAACTTGCCAGTAGCCACGATGTTGTACGTGGTCCTGACATCATGATAACGTCAGATCATATCTGGTCCCATTAATCCTTTGCAGAACGCTGTTGTACTATAGTATGAATGGGAATACCTCTAGTAGGGTCTTGACTTCACGCTTTTAAGCTAACCTCTATTGCGACTATAGTATGAGTAGGACTGTCCACGGTAAAGCTCCGATCTCACACCTTTAGGCTAACCTGTGTCTCTACTGCTTCAGTGCTTTCTTTAAACTCGTTATTCAAATGGCTATCTACTTGTCCCTCATAAAGCAGTTAGTAGAGTGAATGCAGATTTGTTTATAGGGGAACGTATTGCTATGCAAAGAAATAAGAAACATTACTAACAAGTACTGGAGAAAAGCAATGCGGTCTCAGTTCAGGTTAAACTTTATGAGTTGAAATGAGTACTTTGGGATTGTACAGTTCATTGTAAACGAGATTCATGTTGTTTTCTTCCAAAAATTTATAGATTTCTTCGTCAAGGCTCGGAATACCGATGCGATTGAACATGTCGTCCAGCACGACTTGATATTGTTCTCCAGTTTATCGTTGGCGTTTGCTACTGTTGCACTTGAGTTGGAAGCTCCAGAAATTCAAATTTCTTTCTCAATTTTTATGAATAAATGTATGAAGTTTTCAAGTCTTTAAATACTCTAGTGATCGAGAATTAACTGTCAGTCCCCGAAAAAACACTTTCAGGTGTTATGCGCGGATTAACATTGTTACTTTAATCTAACAAAATTTTCTTTCTCTTCGTCCAAGATGGACAGTTTTGGTTTTGTATTGGGAATGCAAAAGGATAAAAACGATAGACCTCTTAGCGTTGATCAATTCCTGAGGGTACGCTATGCATTCGACTTTATTAAGGTGATTGGATTTGTTTGGAGGTGATTGAACGCATACATGGCCTTTACAATGACTCATGGTGGCCTACCAATGTATCGAGCCAGTGCTGCTATCCTCCCAGATAACCGTGGTACCAATTAGCGGACCTCGGAGGGATGGAGGACTTGCTGGTTCTGAGGCCCGGGGATCGATCCCATGCGTATTGCAAGGAGCCTTCGACCACTGCGCTACACTCGCTCTTGTATTGAACGCAACACCAAAATTTCCGTCATGAAAATTCTTTCAGCTAATCTTCGCCGCTATACGGCCGGTGCTGTATGTCACATACCAAAACCTTTTCCTATACCAAAATATTATTAATATTTAGGTTGAATCCGTGGCTGTGAAAACGTGCGATCAAGAACAAGACTTCGTTAGCTACACCTTCATTGAAGCTCCTTGATAAAGGCTGAGATTTCTGCAAAAAATTCCGTAAAAATTTTGATTGTTTGTAAAGCCATAGAAATGGGATGTTGAGATACGGACAGAACTTGGAACTTCAGTTAGGCTTCAAACCAGCGATAAGCTTTGCTGGGTTCACGTGTTATTCAGAAAACCAACCGAGGTCCTTGCTTTGCCACACATAAGCGAGAATGATCTTCGAAAACACGAATCGGCATTGAACCTAGTTAAGCTGGAACTGCAGTCGGTTGCAATGTTTTGACCTTTATTTCCTGCCTATTCTTTTTTCACGGATAGTTTTGCTCACACCTCAGCATTACTATGATTCCATTTAACATCTCGCCCTGTCATGAAAAAAAAAGTCTGCAAAAATAAAAGTTAAAATGTTGATGGGTATTTTGTGTGAACAATGACAGATACTTCTGTGGTCACAAAAAGCGGATGTGAAATATACTGTGCACAGATCAATCTTGCTTTGAGTACTTGTCGAAGTACGCAAGAACACTATTTCAGATCTAAACTCAGCGATACTAGTAAACAAACCATGTGGTTCAAGTCCGCACGACCTGCAGCATTTGTGGCATCAGTCTTGGCGTACGGAGTGGTGAATAAAGGTTTGCTCCAGTACACAGACTCTATCGAAGAGAATGTTGAAAAGCCGCTAGGCTTGGAAGCCAAGAAGGCGAAAGCTCGGCAAGCCATACAACGTCAAATGGTAAGTATGTGATATAGATGTTCAAATATTTGGTCAAGACGTTGTTTCTCGATACTATTTAAAACTATTGTTAGTTGTTGGTAACGACTGTCCATGAAGACAACTTGCTACTGAGATCTGGACAGCTCAGTCCTGTCGTTGACATGTCGAGATAGCGCATATGAAAGTTAAAAGCTCACTGAAAACGACTATGAGGTTATTGTGATAATCATTGGATCTAGTATATGGGCTCTTTCCACTGCTCGAAATAAACTTATATCTCCATACGTGTGCAGTCGTATTGTACTGCGTGTGCTTGACTGTGGTTATGTATGTCCAGTCATACAACCGCGAATAAGTGTGAGTCAGTAAGCAGTCGCCTCCAGCAGGTAGTCCTTGTTAGTTTGACCGAATACAGTGAACTGCTGAAAGTGTATTTTTTACGCCAGAGGAAGAGGCGGGAGAGTAACGCGATGGTTAGAGGTGCTTTCCAATACACTCCAAATTGGTCGCTGGATAGATCCCGCCCCCCGGTCTCACTAAGCCTTCCATTCCTTCGGGTTCTCGAAATTAGTACTAGGCTTATTTGGGAAACACTCACTCGATACATCGGTAGGCTACCGCAATTCATTGCATGGCGCGATATGCATTCAGTCACCTCTACGACGTTTTATGAAAACGAATGTATGGATCATCTCTCAAGAACTAACCAATGATGAACGCTTTATCTTTTATCCTTTGCGGCAAAAAACACATAACTATCTTCTCACCAAGAGCAAGACAAGGTTTTTGTACATAGTGCGTTATTCGGGCTTTTTGCGTCATTCGCTGATGCAGAACCAAGTGGGCAGCATCGTGCCCGACAGAAATGAGCAGATTTCTTACTGCTTCCGCCTCGAATCGTTCAATAATCATTGTCTTAGCAACTTGTTACAAATTGCGACGTGTAAAAATACCGTCCCTCGTTTCATTCAGGGTATAAGAGTTATTGATTTAGTATCGAACGTTCTTGGAAGGAAAGTCGACGCAGAAAAGGAAACGACCACTCAGAAGATGCGTCGAAACCAATGCGTGTTGTGCGAAATGCGCGTAGTCGCGAATGAGTTAGTAGGACATCGTGAGGTGGTATGATAGGACATACACATATCGTAGGTGAATGCTTGCTGTAAAAAGGCTTTCAGACCACAAGAAGCTCAATAATTATGAACATTTTCTGCTTTGAGGGTCCATTGAGGATACATGAGTTGTTGTTTTAGTGGTAGCATTCATTTAAAATTGAGAAAGCATGACAAGAGCGCGCGCATGTAGCACAATGCTTAGAAGTGCACTACAATACACTTGGTCATAGGTTCGACTTAGCCCATTCTTCCTCTCATTCTTACTCCGCCGAGATCGTAGACATGAGAACTCCCACTGCTGTAATGATGTGGAACCCTACCATAAATGTGTGTAAGGCCAAAAATTATGCACAGATGGGATATCCGTAGTTAACTGCATCAGTTATGTCTTGGCAATCCAAAACAAGACATCACGTAGTCGCTATTCGATTTTATAAGATGCTGTGATTTAAGGTAATTGCTGGAATACCTGGGCTTTCAGTTGGAGTAAGCGTGGATGGGCGGACAGTTTGGCGCGAAGGTTTTGGATTCGCTAATATAGAGAGTGGAAGTCGTTGCACAGCAGATTCAGTGGGTACTCATTCGAGTTTAACTCAGTTATAATGTCACGATTTCCTAAATGTCGCTTATTTAACAAGACAATGCTCAGATAATGCGGATTGCCAGTATAAGCAAATCAATCACGGCGTCCATCACAGCCAGGCTTGTGCAAGAAGGAAAGCTCGATCTGGATAAACCAATACAAGTAATCCATCCAATCCGATGTCTTTTCATCGCAATCGATCAGAACGAGTATTTCAGACGTACTTGCCGGAATTCCCAAAGAAGAAATTTGAAGGCAAATATGTGGATATAACAACAAGGCAGTTGCTCTCACACACTGGTGGCATACGCCACTACAGAAAGGACTCAAAGGTAAACGAGAAGGTCCACCTCAATATCACTTTACTTCTTTTACCACGAACAATTCTACTCACAAGCTTTATTTACAAGACTTATCGTCTACTCTGTGGATTTTCGAGTCTACTCTGTGGATTTTGGCCCTTTCATTTGTTTCTTCTTATAGTCCTTAAGCGCTGCTTGAATGGCGTCCTGGGCCAGCACTAAAATGTAACTCAGTTCTTAAACAAAAGATCTCCATACAAGTCTAACATTAAACTACGACTTTAAGAATCTCAACAAAACAACTAAATTCGAGCAAATATGCTTCAGTTCTACGAAGATACATCACCAGCGATCTACGGTGTACCAACTCACTCGAACAATGAAGTTTAACTGGTGGAAGACAGAGCTCCTTGGCGATTTGATCGTTCTTAATATTCGCAGCGTCCTCCACCGTTTTACCATGAATCCATTCTGTTGCCAAACTGCTCGAAGCAATTGCCGAGCCACACCCAAATGTCTTGAACTTGGCATCAACGATTTTCCCATTTTGGTCAACCTTCAGTATTATATTATGTAGATTAGTTTCACGGTAACATCTAAGAATTTAGACCACATATAAAGGGATTAACAACAACTTGCCTTTATTTGTAACTTCATAACATCACCACATGCCGGTGCACCCACAATTCCTGTACCAACGGACGGGTCATTTTTGTCCAAAGACCCAACGTTACGTGGATTTTCATAGTGGTCAATCACCTAACCGAACAAAAAATAGTACTAAAAATCGCCTTGAACAAGCTGATACCTACTTTTTCGTGATAGTTAGCACTACGGACAAGAACTGTTGCCCGCGCTTTCGTCGCGATTCGCACTGCAGATGGAACCAGCGACATTCTGGAACACCAGAAGCCAATCTGAACTCAGAAACGCACACAATGCACTATAACACGGGCAACAAGGTGATTAACTCTGGTTGTCCCAGTTGTTGAAACGGAAGTAACCCGCGAGACTCCACCCGGTGCACACAGGGCCGCACCGAGTCGCCATGGGGCAACATCTTGCCGTGCAGTGCGGACGTCGAGCACCCATGTGTTGTCTAGTACTAAAGTACAGTATCAAGATAGACAGTGTGAGATGATCTAGTCCAGCTGGAATGGTAGTTTCGTATTCCTTAGGACGTCGAGCGATAAATGATTGCCGTCAATGAGTCACTACTGCTGTAGCGATCTCGTTCCACTTCAACATGAGTGGTACAGTAATCCTTTATTTGAAGTTTTAGAACTACATAAATACCTTCTCATAATAACCGAGTTATACTTTGCTGTGCTTGAGTAGAACTGGATTGGAGAGGTTTGAGGAATTCATCGCAAAAGCCACTGTCTGCCATTGACAACCGAAAAAGATTTTGCTCTGTTTTGAATAAGGTTTCTAGGTAACTGACAAGAAATCCTGGAAGCGGAGGTTCTTAGATGTGACTGAAGTTTCCTGGAACAGAATTACTTCTGAATGTGAGTTTTCTCTGGACGTCGAGAACACTGGTCATGACAAACCATCAAAGAAGATTATTTGTAAAACTTCATCACTTTCAGCATTCTGTTTTAACACTGTCAAAACCAATATACTCCATATGACTTATGAATAAGTACTCAGTTCCGTGGAAGATCGACTTTAGGACGAGTCAAAGAAGGATTTTGAGGACCTCACAAACAGCAACACTGAGGAGAAAGAGTTCCTCTCCAATGTACCATATACGACGGTGACCGAAGCATTGGAATTGTTCAAGGACGATGATCTTGTAGCAAAACCAGGGAGAGAGTTCAGGTTGAATACATTATTTACTTCTGTAAATACATTATTTACTTCTGTAAGCGTAGAAAGTGTTTTGTAAAAAAACCGATCGGTTTGGTAGATGTTTCAGTTAAAATCAATATTATTAAGATACACGACGTATGGGTTTACTCTGGTCAGTGCTGTTCTAGAAAAAGTCTCAGGAATGGAATTTAAGAAGCTTCTTGAGGATCTGACATCTCGATTAGAAATGAACCACACCGTTCTCGATGTCAATGAACGTATTATCCCACATCGAACGAAGAACGTATTCAAGCATACTATTTTTGCCATTATCACTTCAGAAGTTATCGCAGTACACTTTCTAGTTACTATAAACGAAATAGCGCCCATGTTCTTGAGAACTGCCCAGAGGTGAACAATTCGAACAAGTGGGCCGGTGGAGGCATACTCTCCAATGTGACAGACCTTCTGACTTTTGCCAACAGCATGTTATATAGGTACGAGTTGTCTGTTTTATCGATTCCATGGATTTCAAGGTAGCAATTTTTAAAAATGTATATGCTAACATCTATGATTCCAACGGTTTACCGCCTAATCGTGGCTGGGAGGTGTTCCTGGGTGTCGCACTGCAATGTACAGCAGGATTCGTACCCCTAGTAAGGTTTACCAAGCTGAAGAATTGGGCGTTTCCACCAGCAAGCCCAGCTAAGAGTAAACCAATACCAGGATCTGTCACCGTGCTGCTATCAAACTGCTAGCGTGGTGGCAAACCTCCCTCCGATCCACAAGGGCTGCGACTACCTGTAGTGGTGACAATCTGGGTTAGACTTTGGCTTGGCTCACCTCGGGACTTCAGGGAACCACAACGGCTAAGGCAGCAAAACTCCTTAAAAATGGAGACTATGCTGGGGCCCGCACAACTAGTGAGGATAGGCCATCTAAGTAACCAAGTAACATCCATAATTATCGACAAGACATGACTGTAGCAACAACGTGAGCTAAGATATATAAAATATAGGGACAAGCGGGTTTCTTCACATATATACAATATACTCAGCAACTTTATGTTACAGCTATCAAACGGACACTACCTCGTTTAAGAATGCATTCTTAAAGAAAGAAATCGTGAAACAGCTATGGAAAGGAGAAATTTCTGTGAATAGCAAGACGCTGGCTGGCCTGGGATGGATGTGCACAGATTACAGTGATTTTGATGGAATACACAGAAAAGGGTACGTCATAAACTGTACCCTGTAATTAATCGTAAAAAAGGTGTCAAGTGGAATTATTGGCGTTCTTCGTTACAGATGTGGTCTCTGGTACCACACAGGCGGAGCTGTGGGCGCATCTTCGGTTCTGCTCATCCATCCAAGGAACACGCAAGCCCACGAACGCAATGCTCCATCCGGAGTATGTGTAGTTATGTTATGCAATCTACAAGATAGCTCGCTGCTCAATTTGGCTAAAGAAGTAGAGCAAATATTTAGAAAGTAACCATCACATCTTAGCTTAGTAGCATATCAAATTGTGATACATGATTGTACAGGTTTTATAGGATGTTATGTGATTTTTCACGTTCACAAGCCTATAGTAAGCCTAAAAATCTATACAAATACCAACGAAGTCTGTACAAATCTCTGAGGGAATTAAATAAAAGTTAAGGATCGAAATAAAGAAAGTCCGCGAGTAAGCTCACAGTAGAAGACGTTATAGACACAATACTGAAGTATAGCTATCATTTCGTTGCCGTGGTTTGCGACTTTAGCGTGTCAGTACCAGGAATCGGAGGAACACTAAAAGAAGAGAATCTGATGAGGAATCATCGAAATATTCTTCCCCTACTTTTCTCCGTCGGTTGCGTTCAAGTATCTCCTGTCCAACAATGGAGGTGTTGTGCGCATGGAAGGTGTAGCCAGTGCCGTACTCGATTGCTCAAATACATACTTTAGTGTGCATAGAACTTAATGTCTTGTAGAGAATACAAGATCTCAAGTCAAGCATGTTTTCAATGTATGAAGAGAAGTGTAATCTCACAAGCGTTCGTCCCAACACGTTTCTAAAGTTGCTTGGTGTTGCTGGTACACATGCGAGTAGAGGACTATTTTGGCCATTCACTAAAGGAGATGGAAACGTAGGATAAATCGATGATGTGCCCATTGAAGAGACAGCCGAGCGGTGCTGGTTTCGATACATCTCAATCACTGTAATAATGAAATATCCACGCGTTAATCGCACATAAGCAAACACATAGACAAACCACGAGCATTTCGCGCACGTTCAGCTTCCATCACTTGCAATGTGTCTTGCAGTTCTCGATTTTTCGTGGTCAAGTCATCGACCTTCTTTTTGTAATCCGCAATCGATGCTATAATACATCATTCAAGTATTTAATTTTGGATCACAGAAATGGTACTGACCTGTCATATCCTCAATAAGGGACTCCTTCATTTTCAAGTCCGCAGCCATTTCGTTTTTGCTTTCGTCCAAGCTTCTTTGACTTTGACTACGGAATTCACCCTCAAATCTTATCTTCTCAAAATCAAAATATTATCTTCTGGATGACACATGTGTGGACAGGACATTTCCTAGAATGTGAAATAACTCTTATGAACCTTTAAATATTTGAAAATAACGTGGTTCGCCTTCCCTAAGTCCTTTTTTGCTTTGTCAAGAGCGGCAGTCAAACTTTCCTTATCATTCTGCAAACGATAAGATGAGCATTCCGAGTCGCGTAGCTGAAACATTCTCACATTCAGCCTGCTAACAACTCTTGTTATTTGGTCACGAACACTAGAATTCGATGAACAGCATATTGCGCAAATAGCACATATTTTACTTCGAAGACTACGATTCACTCATTCAGTTATTCACCTATGAAATACCACATGTTTATGGACTCGAAATCATGTAGAAGCAAGGGTTAACAAACAAACCTTCTCTACTAGATCTTCACACTCCTCTTCGCATTGACTCAACTCCTCTTCAAGTTCACGAGCCTTTTTTTCTGCCTCAGATAGATCACTCTTAAGATGTTCAATAGTATTCAAAGCTGAGTCGCGTTCGTCACGTTCCAACTAGAACGCGTACTTTGCATTTCACCAGTCACGAATTCACAATCGAACAAAATATCTGAACCTGAAGGTCCTGTTCAAACTCTTCTCTACGCAGTGTCTCCTCGGCAATTCGTCTCTCGGCATCCAGCACCTTATGTTCGAGTTCCGCAGTTTTTTCCTCAGATTTAACACGAAATTCTCGCAACTCGTCTACGATTTGTTTTAGCTCCTCACATTCCCTTTCGACGTGCTTTTTCTGCTTACTTACCATCTCCATTTGCTTCTCGAAAAGAAGAACAAAATCAGCATTAGGTTAACTTAAATGAACTTTGGGACTTAGCTTTATATATTACAGTACCTGTAGAGAGCGCATGTTGTTTATTACATGGCATAGCAACTCCTTATCTCGAACTGCTTTTAAGTCTATTGGCATGCGAACAGTATACATATCAATTATATGGACCATTTCGAATCTAAAACAAGAAATCTCTAAGCATTATTGGTCGATATCTATTCAAGTCGATGCATGAAAACAGAGTTTTTCAATTGAGATATGCAGGACACTATTGGTATGGTAGTACCAAACCGACCGAACAGCACAACTCACGTGCATACAGACAAGTCCTGGCTTAATGTGCACGTCAGCTGCACAGGAGCAGAAGCTCCAGATCGCTCCCGGAGTAAACGAACAATCCTCGCAGGAAAGTCATCAAAATCAACATTCAGATTCCACGTTTTGGCAAGATTCTGTGGAACAGAAGGATAAACAACGGTATGGCTGAGCAAATGCAACCTTTGACCACAATAGGCAGCATACTACACCTCTTGTTACCACATTCTAAAGTTTGATTGAATAGATCTAGAAGGACCTGATATTTCGTCCTCGTAATTCCCTCTCCATAGAGAAATTCAAATTCGTCAGGTCGACTGATTTCCACACGATATTCCTGAATAAAATTACCATACCATCAGTGGAATTAATGGAGCCATAGTACAGGAATGATAAGCAGACAAAACTGCTGGCGAAAGATTTTCAGTACCACCCACCCTTTCCCCATTGTCAAGTCTTCTCTCAACAATCTTTAGAACAACTTCGATTACCGAGGATCTACAAAAAAACGTTTTAAAGAGTTGGAATACAAAAAGTCAAACCTACTTTGTTAGTATATGTTGGGATGGTAGCCACCAATACCAACGAATTCTAGGAATATTGCGGCACCTACATATACTCAGGTCCATTTCTATTCGGTTGTAATAAGGTGACTTGCACCAATCCATGAAACAATTGACTTGGTCCCTCACTAGTTGTTGCCATAACTGAACTCAGACCCTTATATCAACTATCGAAAACTAACGAAACACAAATGTTCAGTAATTAGAAGACGAACTATAAAAATACCACCAAATAATAGGGGAAATATTTATTTTTGGTAAGGTTCAAATCAATCTCCATCGCTAGGAATTCAGGCCCATGATGTTTACAGACGGCGCTGGTTCTTTTCGTGCGTTGGTGTTCAATTCGATAACCTAGAATTGTAGTTTTTTTTTAAACGGAACACACTTAGCACTTAACGAGAATTTGTACCTCTGGTTCCATAAGTCATTATAACGACAACTCTGATTAGGTCATTCTCGTTAAGCTATTTAAAAAGTCGATAAAATTACCATCCCAACTATTTTTACCAAAACGTCGATTAATAACCCCAATCTGTCAGGTGTCTTTCATCTCTAGCCATCCTTGTGTGATCTTCGACAATATTCAGAAAGTACGGACGGAGGATGTCGATCTGAGAAAGCATTCACAAAACAGCGAAACCTACTAAAGGATAACCACTTATTCGCACTTCTACCAACTTGAAACAGGCCGATTTTGCTAACTCGGAAGCGGTCATGAAAGCCTTGATAGATGGGGCACTAGCATAGAATACAAACGTTCTTCACTAGCTATACAGCAATTTCGTAACCAGAATTTTATAATTCTATAACATCACCATTGGTGTAAAGACGGGACTTCAACAAACCAATGGCGATACCAGAAAACTTTGCTCCAAAACTACCATGGAATTAGATGCGATGCAAGTCGATGACCAGCAGTTCCACCAATTTTGCCTCCCTAATGTCACTAAAGAATTACGTGTTAGCCAGAAGAAACACATACTATCTGATTTTGCAAATGTAAAAACTGGCTCTCTGTCGAACATGAAGAGAAAGATGTCCATAAAGAACGAATTCGCTCCTGATGTGGAACTTGCGCTGAACGTAACAAATTCCACAACTACATATATCTCTGTCGAAAATACAACATTATAGATGAGATGACAACGATTAGTGAAAAGTCTTTACAAGAGCACCCTACGGTGATATGAAAGAAGAACATATTTTCCATTCCAGGTCCATGTTTTTGACCACTTTTATTAATTTAATTTAAATTATTTGATCCGTCTTCACGTCTGCTGTGCGGATCCCCCAGCACGTCTCACATCCAATTCGTTCCCTCGCATCCATCGTCCACAAAGGTCTTCCAAGTTTTTATATGTGGCTACGGTTGCTGTTTGACGATTTTCATTTCATCCTGAATGTCGTAGAATGCTCGTCAAGCAATTCTCCCTGAAGTCCTCAGATAGCCTGGCTGGAGCGTTCCCAATTGGATTGCAGGCAGTGATTTTTTCCCAGAGAAGGCTTGTTCTAATTTCCCGACTCTAGAGAGATGTGTGGCTTGGTTGGCCCGGATCGGAATCGAACTAGTATCATGCTCATGATGACAGACATCACTACCACTCCGCTATCCGTCCACTATATTTTTTTTTTGACCATGAGATTCCTAATGCTCTAATGTGTACCTCGGAAATTTGAAATATACATAACCAGTGCGAAACAGTGGTCATTGTTATCGAACAAGCTATCGAGGCGGAAATGCTATGAACATACTATATTTTGTAAAGAAAGAGGGAATACAAAAATTTGACCTACGTCAACGACCGAAAAACAGGTGAGCCGTAGACGTGATGGAGATGATGTGATACGCACAACAGTAAAGTCATCATTCCTGCTCACATTTTTTACGGAGATTTCGAAAAAATGCCGTAATTTTTGTGTCTCTTCAACGAACAGAATCCACTGGGCAAGTGACAAGTGAGAGGAGAATGACAACTTCATTTGAACCCGCGCTCGACGGTAAGACAGGCGGCACAACTATTTAGGAATTCTACTTTCATAGCACTAAATTAAAGAACACTAATGCACCTTTAGGCGAATTTGTTCGAATTGACGCTTCATATCCGCTTACAGAAATGGCCGATGATTACTTCTGTGGTCGTCAGCACTGTATTCGGTAGCATGATAAGCTAAAAATGACTAGTAAATAGTTATTTATAAACAGTATGCTCAGTCTAGCATATTCACCACTGCTATTTTCGATAAATGGTGAAATTTTTGAAAGAAAGAAGCGTGTGTACCAGTAGGATCTCTGTATGTCCTCTTTGTAAACGAGTGTCCAGCTTACTGAGGGCTTACCACGCATGAAGACCAAGTAATTCTAGCGCAAGTAATTCTGAGTGGGCCTGTTCATATGAGTATTTCGGATATCAACTAGAGCAAAAGGCCAGAAACACCCCATAACGTCCCAGACCACTTGGTCGCCGGAGTTTCCCGATAACGGACAACTTAGCATAAGTGAGCCCTATCTCTTCCTAAAAGTACTGGCTCATAATTTCAGAAATGCACGACTTTTCGGACCCGCCATCTAACTAGTTTCACATCTTACAGAACACATACTAATAACTTTTATGTGTTCCCACTGCAAGACTTGGTAGAAACGAACCTCGTCAGTTTGCGAAACATCTCCGTTCACAAGAGGTTTAAGTCCTGCAGTTGGCATGGAATCGATGACACTAGTGGAGGCATTTTGATGCATCAAGTCGCTATTTTATCATTCCAGATAATTCTGGTGCCAATTTATCAACCTCTAAGGAAGAATGACCCTATCCTAGCCACCATTTTGCAAGAATTTTAGTCTAAAGCGTAAAGTTAAGAAAGCGTGTGGTGCGGTGATCGGAGTCACTCTGTAATACACATGAGATCTATTCCCGCGCCTATGAGCCTTCCATTCCTCCGGGATCGGCACCAGACTTATCTGAGAGGATAGCAGCACTGGCTCAATACATTGGTAGGCCACTGCGAGTCATTGTAAAGGCCAGATATGCATTCAACCCCCTCCAAACAAATTCAATTACCTTAATAAAGTCGAATGCATGGCGTATCCTTAGGGATTGTTCAACGACAGAGCTTTACCCTTTTTTAAGTGCAAAATAGAATAATGGTGTTAAGCCGACAAAGCGAAGTTGAATGCAAGCAGACCTGAAGTGATTGCTGTTAATGTCTTTCGCCAAACTATCTACACAAAGTCGCGCTCTAGTCGACGAATGCTCGCTAGCCAAGTGACAGGTAAACAATATCTAAAGATATTCTTCTCATCTGCCTTTTCTTATCAACCTCCTGCTTTCTTAATAATGGAAGAAGGTAACACCTAAAGAATTCATGAAAACTACAACACTTTATAGAATATAAAATGGACGGCAATTACCTTCTTGCATAAAACAGCTGGATCCTCACCAACACGCTAGCCATTAATGTAGTAAGCAGGATCATCTCCACCCAAATCCCTTTTTACTACGATTTTCAGCGCAGAAATTAGAAAAAGCTAAGTTGCCTTTAATGCCCCTAGGGACAAGTTATTCTCAATCTACTGTCAACCACGGAAACCTTTCAATAACCAGATTACTTCCGGACCTAACAAACTCACTGGCAAATCTCAAAATTCTTACATTTTAGTAAATATGTGAAGGTCGCAGTGATTTAATTCTAATTAGTAAAGCTCATAACGAATCAAGACGTGTTTGCAACAAAAACGGATGACCGACCATATATGGGTCACAATGTTATCAATCGTTAACTTGGTTGATGAAAGTGCTAGTAATCTATGAAAACTACTTGGAAAGGAGAACCAATAGAGTACTGAAGCTGCGCAAGAAAAGAGAAATTCAGTGAAGTCCAAAGACCCATAGATAGCTACATACAAGGAAGTGTTGATCCACTTCTGTTTTCTTGAATTGCTACCTAATTCTACTCATTAAATACTTCACTTTCTCAGCATAACAAGGTAGTAAAAAGAATTGTAAGTGTAAAATTGTACCCATTCGAGAAGATAAGCTGGAGTGATGTGAAAATATCACCAAGAAAAGTCCTGGTTGGAAAAAAGGAACAAGAATAGTAATTGTGCTTTTGTAATTACGCAATATTACCTTGGGTGCGAAAAGAAACATGCTTTCGAATGATGTAGTCCCGGACATCTTTTCTACAACCATTCAATCACTACTATAAAATAAAAAACGATAAAGCTCTCGGTGTTGATCAATCCTTGAGGGATGCGCCACGCATTCGACTTCACTAAGCATCGTTGGAGGTGATTTAATGCATATCTGGCCTTTACAATGACTCGAGGTGGCCTACCGATGTATAGGGCTAATGATGCTATCCTCCCAGACAAGTCTGGTACCAATTTGCAGACCCCGGAGGGATGGAAGGTTTGGTCAACCCGGACGCAGTGACCGACCTTATGTGTATTGCAGGGCGTTTCCGACCACTGCGCTACATGCGCTCTAATTTAATAATATTACTGATATGCATCCTAATAATAAGCATACCATCCGTTATTACACATCAAACGGACCATCGCAGCCACGGAAGAGCTGTCTTGACCACCCGAAAGTGGCACGAAATATCCACTCTGAATTCAGTAATTTCGTAAACACAAGGAATTTGAAATACAGCAGGGATTGTCTCACCATTTTACTTCTTCTAAGATAATACCAGAGCCGGGCCGGTGGTCCACGGCATAGTTCCTTGATGGGACTTAATTGCCGTTTCTCAATCCGTTATCTCCTCAGTTAGGCACACGTAGTCAGTCATCCACAGTCAGCTTGCCATCAAAAAGAATTGTGGTATATTCAGGAAGTAGAGCTGACTAAATATGTGATAAGTGGCCCAACACCTACAAGCACATTTGCAACGTACATACTCATACTCATACGTTATCAACCTCGTGTAAGCTCATCAAAGAAAGAATACATATTGATTAGTGATACCGAGGTTCAAGGAAAGTCGGTTTCGAAATACTCATACGTTGATTCACACAAACGCGCACACACAAAGGCCTACACATATAGATACGCATATGCACATATATATATATATATATATGTATGTATATAAAGAATAAAGCTCTCGGCGCTGATCAATCCCTAAGGGATGCGCCATGTATTCGACTTCATTAAGCATAGTTGGAGGTGATTGAATGCATATTTGGCTTTTACAATGGCACAAGGTGGTCTACCGATGCATCGAGCCAGTGCTGCTATCCTCCTAGACAAGTGTCGCACAAATTAGCCGAACCCGTAGTGATGGAGGGCTCGGTGAACTTGTGCACGGGGAACGCTCTCGTGTGCATTGCAGGGCGCCTCCGGGAACTGCGGTACACGCACCATGTCCACATACAGATACACCGCATATACACACTTATACATGTATACACCTGATAACAATTACTGATTTTACGGTGACGGTATGTGATTGTTTCATTCAGGTCGAGAACTGCTGTCGCTGTACACTTAAACTTACCTTCTTAATAACGATCATACGAATACATAATAAATCTAAAACCAGGTGGGCATACGGTGTCTTCTATGTTAAAATGGGGTATCTGAGCATAGAGTTTGCCGTTTCGCGCAATCGTTGACATTCCATCGTAGTAAACTCGGTTACTGTCACAACCGCGGTGATTGCTGTAGAAGTATATACCACCAGCCCAAGATGAAAACTCAACTACGGAGTAGAAGTACGACCAGTTATGAAATCTGAACATTCTAGCTTCCCCCAATAATCAGTTGATTGATTCGACGACTTGACTTCTCCAAAATGTGATAACTTCCATTCCCATTGCAAATGATATCAACTCCACGTGCTCCTAGTTCAATATAGTCTGCGATACAACTGGTACTTCTTTTTTATTTATACGAGACAAAAGACTAACGATAACTGAAGGTACATACGTATATCCTGACCACAACTCTTCCCAAATCTCGAGACCGACTGCGACATTATCTGATGACTTCAGAACCCTATCTCTGAATGGAACCGTTTCCTTTAACTAGAGAGCTAACCACCGGAATAGAGATCGCAGCGGAACTTGATAAATGAGGTGTTTAAAGCAGAAACCTGATCGAAGCCGTAGGCACCGCCGAGGTCAAATGAGATCGTAGATAGTGTCTTCTACCACCGAACAAACCATCTACTCTCACGATAGACATCGCCATCACAAAGATCCATTTTTGGGCGAATGAGAATTTTTCTGGAATATTTGGAATTGACCACTGCATGCTAAACTAAAACCTACACAGCTTAGCGGGAGATTGAACAATGAAGTATTTACAGCCGCACAACATTTAACGGAGGATTTAGCCACCAATGATGAATGAAGCAGATTTTCCCAAAACTACCGTTCTTAATGAATCTACCTTATATTCGATAAGGTCATTTGGAAGGATGGGATGTAGAGTATCGCCAGGCGGCAGACTAAAAGCACCTATGAACTTGCCCTAACATAAACGTATAGTGAGGATATGAGCTTGCGCTGCAATCTCCAAAGTCTCCAGTGCGCTGCAATGACTTATCCATTCCTTGTATATATAATCTTCCCGAAGTTTTACCGCCTCATCGTAGCTGGAAAGTGTTCCTAGGTGCGCGATGTACAGAGGAGGGACATATTCATCCACCCAGCAGGATCTCCCAAGCTGGAAAGGAGTCCGACATTTCCATCCGGAAGCCCAGCCAAGGGTAAACCAAAACCAAGATCTGCCACCGTCCTGGTACTAAACTATTCGCATGGTGGCAAATTTCTCTCTGATCCACAAGGCCGGCGACTGCCTGCGGTGGTGACGACCTGGGGCAGATTTTGGCCATGCTGACCTTGGGATTCCAGAGAACCACAATGGCTGAACCAGTAAAACTCTAAAAAAAATGGACAATATGCTGGGACCTGCACAACCAGTGAGGAGAGGCCATCCAGGTATCCAAGTATATATATATATACATATATATATATATATATAACCACATTCATGGACAAGTAAGGTGTGTTTGGGTGTATTCGGATTCTATTTTGAACATCGATCCTGCCACCTTCACCGTGACTGTGGAAATCGCTAACCAGCTTTTGTGCACAACGGAAAAAATACAGCCTTTGTTGGAAAGCTTGAATCAGCGTGTGATAATTGAAAACATGTGTTTTAACTGCTGTTAATGCTCAAATATGACAAAAAAAGTTTTTAGGGTGGTAGTAAAACCGATTTTGAGTGCGTTCACTTCATGGGTTCGAACTCGGTCGCGGCTGAAACCAAACAAGTGTTCGAATAGCCAGCCCATACATATGTTCGTTCGTCAGAACATACAACGGCTGTTATTCAAAATTCAGTAGCGAAGATAAAAGCGCAGTGACTTCGACTTGGTCTCGAGGAGAAAGAATAATTTGAATGGGCTCCTACTGGAAATGTTGACATTTTGAAGAACTGTCAGAAACCACATGGGGAAATTATGGACGAGAAGTGATATTTTTCATGTGCATTCGTTTCCGTTCATCTTAAATTAAATGGTGAGGTAATGAAGCCCGAAGAGGGAGTAAACGAGAAATCGTAAAAATTTCTAAGCCCTCTTGAGATCGCGCTTTTTAACCTTGAAATCATTCCACTACGAAAATTGCAAATCGCATTTTGTTGTAAAAATTGGATAACTTCTGCTAATCGGAATCAATCCGCACATTGGCTACTTTCTAGTAATCGAGTACGATGGTTACTTATTAACTCCTTTGTAATACTCTCGAGAAAATACCATGACAAACCATGGCAAAAGGAATTGTACCTGTTAGATCACGCGCCGCCGCGAGTGGTAGTCCATCGTCGATAACAATATGCGTGATATTATGTTGCAGTTAAAGTCTCTTGAGGCTTGTTATTGTTTTTCATGAATGTTCTTTCCAATTTCCTCCCACTCGACAGTGACAACGTTATCACGAGAAGCTCCCAACTCGATACCACTCGTTCCTGGGAAACGTGAAATTACACCGCCGCTGCGAAAAATCAGCCAAGCGTAACGAGAGACAAGAAAGTGGTAAAAAGGATTGTAACTATCACGTACCCATTCAAAATAGCCACAAGGCAATTGTAGAACAGCATTCCTTGACGAACGAGCATCCCAGTTACTATCGACAACTCCGGCCACTGGAACAAATCATCCAGAGTATACATCTGTTATCCTGCACCTCACTAAACTAACTGCCAGAATAACGCACCTTCTTAGAATTTCTCACAATCTCCTTCAATATCTCCCACGAATGAATCGCTGTGTCTAATTCGAAGAAATGATCAGCACATCCATAACCAGGAATTTCAAGCTCACGACCCAACCGCAACCTGGCGCCACTTCGGTTCGCATCTTCGCAAGTTGTTTTAAAACGACCAGATAAGATTTCCACTTTCCAAACCACCGTTCAACAGAAATGTTTCATATTACAACTAAGAGCTTAATATAGAAAAGAGAAACAGCAAACCGTTCACTAATTAGTCAAAATTCGCTGTAGATTCCTTTCAAAGTCCAGAGCCCAATTATTGACGGTACAGACGGAGAGATGAACGCGACGACTCCAAGATGAAGTCATGAAGGCACCACCTCCAGCTGGTACAATCCGACTCTGAAAATTCGCGATATTCTGCGAAAAGGCCTGGCACTCAAACATAGAACTGATCACTTCACAGCTATATCAACTTTCGTTTTTGTGTTGGTGTGTGCAATTAAGGACACGGCACCGATTTATCGTCATCGAGCTACATGCCCCAATCTCTTCAAAACGTAAATTTAATGCCTTCGCACACTAATCCCATGTCGTTCCTGTATGCGTAACACCCAAACCACCACGTAAGAGAAAGACAAATCGCCTGGGAAGTCTTGCGAATAGCCGAGAGATCATTGTCATTTTTGCACTGTAAAACTGCCTCACAAATCAGTACGAGTCAATCGTCCGACAATACAAACGGACAAGCACTTGACTCATATCGTCCAGAGAGTGGTCCTGGGCGGCCTCCTGCGGGAACAACGTGCGATGGTCGCGGACATCTCGAACCAGTAGGGGCCTCGATTCCCGGACAATGAGAGAATCCAGCGAGTTGGAAACATCAGAGGCTTTTTCGGGAGGCTTTATTCTATTGCTGTATCGCTTATCACATATTGTACTATATCCACTTCGTCGTAAGAAATCCAATTTCTTTCCTATGCATTCACTGTCGTTTTTTGCATTCCCCACAAACATTTTCCGTCTTTCTGCTTTTTATTTATCCCAGACGTTACCACACTGATGTTTGTGGTGTCGTATTTTACCTCAACCTCGTTTTTGAATTTTATAGTGGCGAACCGGTGGTGTCAGCGGGTGATAAGGTCAACTCCGTCTTGGATGGACTTCTCCTCATGATTACGAAGAAGCCGAAGAGACAGAGAATAATGCAGAACTTGTTGTGGACTTGAACTACTAATTGACGTCTTACTGTCCGTATGCCAGAAGAACTATGAAGTGATACGCATATCTTTGCTTTATCATGGTTTATTCACATCATTTTTTGAGTACAGTTTAGGTATACGGCTCCTGTCCAACTTAGAGTTTTTTGTTAAGTTCATGGATTGTCCACTGCTGTTATCTATAGAGAGTAGTGTAGAGGTTCATTTCCCAGTAAACTGAACACATCTTCGTACTCTTCCTACCGAAGCAGTCCTCGACTGCCACGTATGCATTCAAATCATCCCCTTCAACCACTATGTGTGAACATCCCATGCAATAAGCGCATAGCTCGCAACATGATGTGAAGAAACAGATAGTTCTTCAGAAACATCCACTCCTAAATATTTTCGGAAGGCGTAGTAGGCGCTGGTTGGAGGCGCCACTGCGACACATACGTGGAATCGACCCCAGCGCCCATGGCCCGCCAAACGTTCCATCTCCCCGGGGTCGACAATACCATTCTTGTCTACGAGGATAGCAGCACTAGCCCGATACATCGGTAGGCCATCGTGAGTCATTAAAAAGGCCAGATATGCATTCAGTCACTTTCAGCGGTGCTTGATGAAGTCAAATGCAAGGCGAATCCCTTAGGGATTGATCAACGCTGGGAGCTCTATACTATTATCCTTTAATGCAGAACCCCAGACCAACTTGCACAATCAACATTAGCGCTTCCCGAATTCTTCGACAACCAACTGTTCCCTCAAACTACTCGGTGAGCTATCACCAATCAAAACCGGTGCACCTTGAGAACTCTGAAATTATACTGTGATGGAATAAATGAACGTCATCGAAGATGTACATCGTAATTGCTTATCTCTTCCGCAACTTATTCCACTTACTTTATTTAGAGCGTACTGGTAGCTAGCATATGTACTCTTAGAGTAGAAGTTTAAAAAACCAATATCAATTACCAAAGCCAACAAGAGAATGCTTTGGTCAATGGCTACAGCTCCAACCACTGAACACCCCAGACATTCCTTTACACGTTGGCATTCATTATTTTTAAACAAGCAAGCGGTTTTGCGATGCAACGTGATAAAGGAACGACATTACAAATTTGCTTGGAAGGCAAAACTCACTCAAGAATGAACAGACGTTTAGTAGACCAAACCAATGCACAGGATACCATAACAATGGGTTACACTATCCTTACGAACAGGAGTGTTGTTCAATTACTGCTGAACTTGAACTTATGAAGAGGACAACACGACTGTTCTAGCACAATCCAACCACCAACTTTACTGTGATAAGTGTAACCTAACTATACCCTCTGATGTTCCGCAAGCACATGCAGGCGACACTCAACAGCGAAACTCGGAAAAATCCCAGGAACGTTCAATGTACATGGTAATAGTATAGTTAAGTAGTACCATGGAATGCAACTGTGCTAGTGGTCCCACTTTCGACCACAATATACCTGTCGTCTGCGGTAAATTCGTCGCTGCAAACCACTGCTCAACCGATCTAATTGTAGGTGCTTCAGATGACAAATAAGTCAACTTAGTAAATCTCACAATAGACGTTACACCGTGGTAACTTAAAGAAACCGCAAGGTTTACGGATAATAGGTTTAAATAAAACAATAATGAGGTGTTACATACGAGTTACTGAAACGTTTAACCACTTGTGTATCAGGAACTACACCGTCGGGTATATGGACGAAAACCATAACAAATTTAGTTTCAAAATAAATAGTACGATCACGTGACAACTCAATAGTCAATAAGTTACAATCACACATGAAGTATAAGAATTTCATTCGAAACGAATGGGATGTAGCATGACATCTAGAACTCCCGTGACGAAAGAGAAATGAATGCTGATGATGGAGAATGAAATTGCTAAAAAGAAGTTAAAGCCTAGAATAAAAACGGTACGTAAACCTAAAACTGATTAAAAGAATAAATAAACACGTCATTAAATAAAATTACACAATTTTCATCTTACGGCTGATATAAAAATCCATGAAACATCATTTTGCGCAGCATGTAACTCATGTTAATTTGAGAGCTAAAAATGTAACGAATACATACCATAGGTAGGAAGATTACTCTCTTATAGTTCAGACTACAACGTTATTTAAGCGTTGTCGAAAAGAAACTGACTCTCTGCTTGTGCAGTAATATTCAAATGTGGGACACGATAGCAAATAAGAGTTTCTGAGATTAGCTGATTTTCTTCTTACCCTTTTTGCTAGTGCTGTCTGAGTCATCAAGGGGTTCTGGCTCCTAGATACAAAATGTTCTTCAGATCGAGGATAAAAGAAACGCAAAGTAGAACTGTTGTTTTTCACTTACAGATACAGAGTCTTCTGCTTTGGTCTTCTTAATTTTCTGCTGAGGAAATAGCCGCCTAGCGTCGGATTTCGTTTTCCGGCTTGCAATTTCTCTGAAGAGAAAAAACCCTTAATATTCATGAAGTTACATTGAGAATAGTGCACTTCTCAATTCATATGGTCGCATACCAAGCAAATGGAAATAAAAAAGATAAAGCTCTCGACGTTGATCAATCCCTCAGGGATGTGCCATGCATCCGACTTTGGTAAGCATTGTTGGTTACTGAATGCATAACTGGCCTTTACAATGACTCGCGGTGCCCTACCGATGTGTCTAGCCAGTGCTGCTATTCTCCCAGACAAGTTTAGTACTAATTCGCCGACCCTGGAGGGATAGAAGACTTGGTGGGCCCGGGGATGGGGCATCCAAGTGTACTGCAGGGCACCTCGGACCACTGCGCTACATGTGCCTTAGGGAATAAGGTTAATTGAAAACGAAAACAGTCTTTTTTAAAATCTGGGAACAAAAATCACCAAAAATAAGCAATACTAAAAGAATGTTGCTAAAGGATTTTTTGATAAGCTATTGAAGACATAGCAACCTGAATAGAATTTGGAATAAAGGCATTCACTTTACACAGCGCTTCAATATTTGCATTACTTGTGCAACGCATCTGTACAATAACTGAGCGACAAGAAATCAACGTTTCACCATTTTTCAAAATTGAAGAGAAAACTAAGGTAACCGCGAATTTAAAAAGTCCTGACATGAGGAAGAACTTACTTGAATCGCCCTACATGAAAACTCGTAAAGTTCCACAGTTGAAATAACTGCAGCGAAAGAACAACAAGCAAACAATTTAAACTGAAATAATCGAATAACAGGATATAGTGCACATAGTATCACCTTTCATAATTTCAAAATTGGCCCTTCATAATACGTCCTACAACAGAAAAAATTTACCATCTCACTGATCACTCACCGAACGTACGTCGTATTGTAGTTCCCAGTTGCTACATCTATATATGGTGATTCAGATTGACGAAGACCATACCAGAAAGTCATCACTGTCAACACCGATGAAGCAAGGCGCACAATTAGAAATACGAGGTTCCATACATTGAATCTATAAAAACACATCAGAACGGAGTCCTGGAATAACTCTAATACTAAATCTCAATGCTTGCCTGCGTAGTATTTACATATCGCCCTTATTAGCCATATTAAATAGTGATAATAGAAAAAAGTCAGAATTGCTATGAAAAGCGAAGAAGAACAAGCACAAATGCCATGACAAACAAACAACATGCTTCGATATCAAGATGGTGCAAAAATGATGGCAGATTTCGCCATGAAAAATTTTAGAAACACACTTCGTGATACCATTGTAAACCGACTTCCATTCAACCACGGTTAATATTGGTAACAACCTCGTTTTAGCTTATCAACGAAATAAGGTACATTTTGAAATATTTACTGCTGATACTGTTGCTGAATACCGCTTATTTTTTTAACCACTGGCTAAGCAATATTTTTTCCTGACACCTAATTTACGATGATTTTGGGTAGGTAAGCTTGTGGGATGTCCTAATCGAAGTGTGGTTAACTCGCTATTCACGTCTTAACAAGAGCCTGTTATTTGAAAAATACCTAAAATATAAACAAGCTCGGCAGACAGAAGTGGACGAATGACAACGAGATCATCGCTATAAAGTCCTTTCTACTCCTTTTATTAAGCAATAGAAAGAACCACTTGTTTACTATTTGTTACGATGAAAAATCGATTCCATACAACAAAAACCATATTCCGTAGGATGGTAAGAGTCAGATGTAGCTCATAAAGATTTAACAAAGACAACGAAAATACTGTTTTGTACAGTTCCTCATTTCGGCAGGAAGACATTTGCAATTAGCGCGTTTTACACTTACTACCTTAGCCGATAAGTACTTCTACGTAACCAATGAGATTCTACAGAAATTACGGCGAATAAGCAATAACTTCTCAAGAAAAAAATCTTTCAAAGTAACACTTTGCCATACATCGAACAAGCAATGTTACAGAAAAAGAATAAGTTGAACTACGAAACTATTCTTTACGCAAAATACTCATCAAAATCTCCCTATTAGACTTTCTCAAGCAACGCGAAACCTAACAGCTGGGAAAATCTAGGATAACCGAGCCGCTGATGGAAATACCCCTGGATGAATCATGATTTCCCGAACTCCAGAATTCCATGCCAGCAGAATATATATATTCACATGTGTAACAACAAAAAAATGTAAAATCTAACTGCTCTTATTTCGAATAACAAAGTTGTGGCCCTAGTTGAAATACAGCTTCTCAAAGCTGCGATTCTGAACCAGTCATTTAGCGGCATCAGCGAAATACATAGCTCTTATTCTAAAGCAACGGTGAATAAGACTCTTTCTACACTACATGTATATATATGCATATATGCATACATATACTTACTTGATACTTGAACGGGCCGTCATCACTGCTTGTGCGGACTCCAGCATAATCACCATTTTTCGGAGATTTGCTGGTTAAGCCATTACGGTTCCCTGGAGTCCCGAGGTCAGCATGGTTAAAGTCTGCCCCAGGTCTTCACCACCACAGGCAGTCGCAGCCCTTGGGGATCAGAGGGAGATTTGCTACCACGCGACTTTGATACCAGGATGGTGATGGGTCCTGGTATTGGTTTACTCATAGCTAGGCTTCCTGATGGAAACGCCGGACTCTTTCTCAGCTTGGGAGAACCTTACCAGGAAGCCGAGCTAAAACTAAAACAATACCAGGATCCATCCCCAGTCCTACTACCTGACTAGTCGCATGGAGACAAATCTGTTTCTGATCCAAAAGGGCTGCGACTGCCTGTTGGTGTCGACCTTGGGCAGATTTGAGCAGGTAAACCTCGGGACTCCAGGTAAACAGAACGGTTAAACCAGCAAAACTCCGAAAAACGGAGATTATGCTGGAGCCGACACAACCAGTGAAGATAGGCCGCCGAAGTACAAGTAAGTAGGTACATAAATTGCACACAAGATAAAGAGCAAACTAGCTAAAATTACGAACTCTTTTTGAAAAAACTCTGATGCTTAACGTACCCATTTCTCGCTATTTCTTTCTTCTCAAGGAAGTGAAGCAGACGCGAGAAGTGGAAAATAGTTTGGGAGAGATACTCCAGAGCTAGTAGCACTACGGCAAAACGCATGAAACTGAAAATAACAGTCAGCAAGAGAATAAATACAAGTTAAAGGATGATGAAGCTGAGAGCTTCGGTATGAAACTTAAACCACTTCATAATGTATGCTGCACTGATGAAACAGATATGTAACATTGATAGGATCGTTCGCTGTCGCATCTCATCGGTTTTCATTTTTTGGAAATAAAATTCAGGAAATTGGTGAATCCAGTATGAAATCTAGAAAACTACGCACATGAATTAATCCACTCTACACAAAACAACAACGAAAAATTTTCAAACATACAGGAATGACATACCTGAAGAATAGCAAACATCTTCATGTTGAGATTCATCCACCGGTGTTCCTCAGGATATCCTAACCATATTCTGAAAATAACCGATAATTTTAAAGTGAAAAGGAATTCACCAAGTAGATGGAAAAATGCACTGTGGTCTTTATGATCTTAGTGAACACGCCCCATCCAAATATACATGTATATATGCATATTATATATGTATATATATGCACATATATATATATATATTTATACGGACCTCAGCGCAGTTTCCATTGTTTCCGAGTTCTGCTGATTTAGCAACTGTGTTTCCTTGGAGTCCCGAAATCAGACAGGCCAAAGTCCGCCCCAGGTCGTCACCACTATAGGCAGTCGCCGCATAAGTGGATCAGAGGGAGAGTTGCTATTATGCGACTAGTTCGACCAGGACGGTGGTGGATCCTCGTATTGGTTTACTCTTAGCTGGGCTTCCTCATAGAAACGCCGAACTACTTCTCAGTTTGGGAGGCACTCCTGGAGTGATGAATCCTACCGCTGTACATCGCAGTCCGACACCCAGGAACGCCTCCCAGTCACGATGAGCAATAGACCGTTGGAAGGTATATACTTGAGCATATGTACAAAAGATTTAAATGTATACGTATGTATATATTATACACATATACAGACATATATATACGTATACCTTTTTATGTCTGTATAATTATGCACGAAGTCCATTATCACATATGCAGCATGGCATGCAGAATACAAGGCGAAAAGTGCCATGTGGCCAGATTCAGTAAATTTGAACGTCTTCACCTTAGATAAACGTGCCTGAAATGAACTCATAACATTATCAATCAAGTAAGTTTCGAAGTAGTTTAAGTTGCTCGGGCGCATATAGATCAGCGTCAGGATGTGGAACACTTGCAACGCAGAAGAATACGATGAAAAACTAGCCGTCCTCACACGGATGGAAAGCGGAATAATCACCACAACCAACTGTCACCTTTGACAAGTAGAACAAGCTCCGAGTCCCTTCTACAATACTATCGGGAATGCAATATCTCCATAGAAGCGTGTAAGTGTTAACCTGACGGCTTCACATTGTTTTCTGCTTCATAAGCAACATTGCGATGAGCTATGCAACGACGACGATTGAGAGTTGTGCTTTGTTTAATGTCAGGAACCATAAATCAATTAACGAAACATACAGCCCACCACACAGCTCTCCCCCTTTCAGGCCATTCATTGATATAGGAATCATCGGAAAAACACTTCGGAAGAGAACAGAAAAGCGATAAACAGTCTACGAAGGACTTAATATATTCCTAGTTAGGTAAACTCTGTGGAAATAACGGCGTCCGCTGGAGAGCTAATGCAAGTGATGTTATGGGTGAGAAATAAGGAGGTGGGCATCCTTGAAAATGTACTTTACAATCACATATGATGACATACCTTTCGTTGCATTTTATCAAGGATATACTCCTGAATAACAGCATGCACCACAATCCAGGCCACAGTATAGAACAGTATAAGAAAGGCATCAGCAGGACCGTTCCGGTATAAGGTTAGGCTAATAAAACCTTAAAATAACACTCAGCCTTTTTCAGACAAATCTCGACAGTAAGGAAAAGTCGCCATTAAAGCCAGCAATTAGTTGGCTTTCACAAATTCACTGAATAGTTCTCAATTCCCAACGAACGTATACCTAAAAGCCTCCATTCCTGACTTACCTACATTTTTGTGTAAAACTACAACTCTGTGTTTTGAAGTGACACAAACAGTAACAAGTGCCCCAGATGAGGTTAACAACTAACCGAAGGGAACGTATCTTACGATTGGGGTAGAATCGGAAATTTGTGTACAGGAACTGTGCCCTGCGCATTGATTCATGATAAAAGCTTAAATCAAATGATTAAAAAGTACATAGGTGGTTCTCGATTGCTTTAAGCGAACCACACATTTCTTCTGAATTCCGACCATCACTGATACAGCAACCCAACCACCACCCTTTGAGAGACCAAATACCAACAGGGCGTGCTCTTTCACCAAAAAAGTGGCAGTAAACGGCGCAGTAACAAAAGTTGGCCGCTTCATGGAGAATTTGCCCCATCCATGTCACTTATTAGCGGAATTATAGATGATACAAGCCTGTATAGCGAAGTGGTTAGAGATGCCAAGCAATACACATGGGATCGATCTCCATGCCAAAGGCTCAGTTAGCCCTCCATCCTTCCGGGAAGGCAAAATTGGTACCAAACTTGTCTGGGAGTATAGCAGCACTGATTCGATACATTGCCAATGTATAGGCCAGATACCTATTCAATCACCTCTAATGCTTAATGAAATCTAATATATAGCGCAACCCACAGGGATTGGTCAACACCGATAGCTTTTTCCTTCTATTAATAGATGAATAACTTTTATATTTGATCAACGGCATCAATGGGAGTCGTAGCAGATTGAAGATAGGAGCACAAACCTTGTTCTGAAGTCACGTTCATTGTCTCATTATACTGCGGTGCAACGAAAATTGAGCACATTGACGCAGTCAGCTATAAAATGTAGTTAGATTTACTCCATATCAAAACGTTGTCCTTTAGATTTTACCAAATCAATGACACCATACTGTAAAGAACCGACTCAGATTTGTTTTAATTCTGCGCTTAATGAATTTACCTTGAACCTTTAGAATTCAGTCGTCTTCTAGATGCAAAACAAACTGCATTCCTAATAAATTCGGCAACGAACAGTTCTATTCTTAGCAACTTACAGGGAACATCAACCCGACGATGAGCACCATCAATACGCAACTCATGATGTCGCCATGATTCTGGATGACAAATTCGTGACTTAGAACTGGTGGAGTGGTCTTCTTATGTCGTCCTCCAGCAGCGGCACGTCGAGTTTCGACTCCCATCCTGTATGAACTCAAGTCATCACGACGACAGTGTTCTCTCAACACAAACCAACAGAAATGCTCGTTGAAATGAACAACCGATAGAAAGGAAACAGTGATCAGGGGACAATTTACGATGACGACCATCTATGAAAACAAAATGACTAGAACGTAAAGAAGCAGATGACATCATGATGGTCACCGCGGACGTGAAATGACGGACAATACGTGGGAACAGCTCGGAACTAGACAGCACCCACGCGGCGGTCGGTCGAGTCACGAACAGGGCTGTGTAGTTCGGATACGGTAACTCAGCGGCGACAGACCCCATGCGCCGCGTGCGAGTACTCGGGGTCGGAATCGGGCTGAGGCGTGTTTGATGGATGTTGTCTATAACCCTATAGTTCAGTTAGAGTTCACGAAACCTTATTTTGTTAACAGCGGATGCAGATGTACGCAGATGTTACGGTCCAGTTCCGTCTGCACTGGCTGTTGTAAGGGTTTTCACCTGCGCGAGGGAATGCCATATTTCACGATGGAAAACTGTTTAGCACGCGTTATAAATGCTACTACCATGCTATGGGTATGAGCTATTAATTTTGCCTCATCGGGGTTTAATACCTTTTAGCTTGACTTCAGAACTATAGAGGTAGAGATATGAGCAGTTGGTTGCCTACGGTTTGTCTAATAAGCTATCGGGAAGCTATAGCTAATTATTTTGGCAAAAGTTACAAAACCGTAATTATTATCAACTATTAAAATTATCATCAAAAATTATAAATCCGGGCGCCGCGAGAGGCCTTGTATTCTTCACGACTAATTTCGGTGTATTGCAAAATGGGGGGTCTGTAGCTCAATGGCAGAGTTTCTGTCTCGTAAATAGAAGGTCTGCGGTTCAATCCTGCATGGAATAATGCACGTTGGTGGTGTACATTGGAAACGGTAAAGCAAGCTGTTTTAAAAAACAGAAAGCTTTAAAAGCCGTCGATGTGAGAGGGCACGTACTCATGATGACGAGTTTTAGCATTTTGGCGGGTCAGTCCGTGAGGCCTCTATAGCTCAGTGGCAGAGCGTCTGTCTCGTAAACAGAAGGTCTGCGGTTCAATCCCGCATGGAGGCAGTTCTTTTAGGCATAACACTTTGAAAACAGTAAAGGGAGTTAATTTGGGCAAGATTTTTGAAAGCTGTCAACGTGGATATACAAACATTCTTAACGGATTTTGGTGCATCCGTCGTTGAGACCTCTATGCTTCAGTGGCAGGCCGCCTGTATCGTTCACAGAAGGTCTGCGGTACAATCCTCCATGGAAGCAGCTGTTTTAAGGCAACGCTTTGGAAATAGAAAAAGGTGTTAAATTGGGAAGTATTTTTCAACGTGGAAGAACAAGCATTCTTAATAACGAGTTTTCGCGAACTGGTCCATCAGACCTCTATAGCTCATTGAGAGAACGCTTGTCTCGTAAACAGAAGGTCTGCGGTTCAGTCACGCACGGAGGCAGATCCTTTACGCACAACAGTTTGGAAATTGTTCCTTGTCACTGTAGTCTTGTTGATCGTCGGGTGACTCTGGAGCGAGCGCCAATAATTCCTCCATTTTTCCCTGTCGCATGCAAGAGTAGCCCAGTGGGTTCTGCTCACTCTAGGGACTCGTTGAGCATCATATCTTTCTTGTAGGGTTTCCGCCAAGAACTGTGACCATCAAGTCGGTGCTCTTCCTGCAGTGTGTTTGACATCCTGACGAATCCAGTCACTAATGGCTCTTGCCCATCAGTTGTCATTCATACGCATTAGGTGTCCGGCCCACCTTATTTTCGACTGTTTAGCGTACAGAACGGCATCTTTGACTTTTCATCGTTGACTACTTGTGTGACACCAAATACTCCTTGCATCGCCCTTTCGACTGTGCATTCAATAACGCCGAGTGATCTTTCATCCTGCTTAAGCAGCGACCAGATTATACGTTAGGGAATGAAGAATCCTAGAGTCGAAAATGTGGGCACGGAGTTGTGTGTTCTTTGTTCTCTTCACTACATCCTCGATGCTCTTGAAAGCTCTTCAAGCCGTTCATTTCCCTCTGCTCAACTCTGGAGCCAAATCGTTCATCATGTTGATTTCCCGACCCAGATAGACGTAACTGGATCATTCGGAGATATTCGTTCCGCTGAGCGTGAATGGCGCCTACGAAACCAATCCGTTCTTAATGAACATCGTTTTTTGTGAGATTTAGTCGAAGACCAATCTTTCCACAGGCTTTATCAAAGTCGGTAAGCATTCGTTCCGCTTGCCTAATGTTTGGTGTTGCAAGGACGATGTCATCAGCAAAGCGAAGATGGTGTAATTGCCGGCCTTTCGATTTTCACTCCCGTATTATCCCATTCCAATGTTCGCATGACGTTCTAGAGGGTGGCGGCAAATAATTTTGGCGAGATGGTATCGCCTTGCATAACCCCTGTCTTGACGTCGATGTTAATAACGTTGGTGACATTCTGGTTGTGAAATTTTTGTACAGCTCACGAGGGATCTCTATGTACTGAGTAGGAACCCTATGACTATAACGGGGTTCCACGACTGGTTCTATCTAGCTGAGTCAAAAGCCTTCTTTAAATCGATGAGAATGAGGCAGAGCGGTCTTCTGTACTCTCGCGATACTTCAATGAGTCTTGTTATCGCGTGGATGTAGTCCATGGTGCTAAATCCTTTCCGAAACCCTCCTTCCTCACATGGTTGCTCTTCATCCAGTGTTCTGTTAATCCTGTTTAGGATGACTGCAGTGAAAAGCTTGTAGACGGCAGACAGTAAGCAGATTGGGCGATAGTTGCCGATATCGTGGAGGTCACCCATCTTGAACAATAACACAGTCCTGCTGATCTTTCACTGAGTATGGACCTTGCATTCAGACAGGTGACGTGTGAAGAGCCGACCCAGTCTGTTTACGAGCACTGGCGGAAGATTCTTCAGGTGCTCTGGTCATATCCTATCCGGACCTGGTGCTGTTCGATTTTTCACCGACGAAATGACATGTCGGATTTCGAAAGGGAGAACCAGTGGTACGACATATCCGTCACCCTTTATTTCACATGAGGGAAGAATGAGTTGGCTATTGAGATCTAAATAGTAATCGTGAATGATTTTCTCTATTGCCTTTCTGGACGCTATAACCGTTTCGTCCGGGCATCGTAGTGCAACCATCTTGGTTTTGTAATTGGCGAAGCTTCGGTGGGCTTTGCGAATGCTTTTCCCAGCCTCTGCAGCTTCGATCATTACTGCTGCTCTTCTCGCTTTAAGATCTTCTTTTATCGCCTGTCTGCACTGTTTTGCAAGTTCGGACGTTAGTTGGCTGTTGCCTGCAGCTCGTGCGATTCCACGCTGGCGTTTCAGCTCGAGTGTTTCTGGAGACAAGTCTCTTGGTGACCTTCGAACTCTCAGCTTTCGTACCGCAAAAGCGAAGACGATTAATGAGCGGATCGTATTCTTCGTCGATGTTATCGGCAACGGCATCTTCTCACCAGCCGACTAATGAGTTGAATAAGTCCTAATTTATAGTGGTTTTGGGACTTCGTTTTTTGAATTCAGCGGCTCGTTCTCCTTTCTGCGAGAAATGGAATCTTGCACGAAGCCGGTGGTCTGATCCCGTGTAGAATTTTGGGACAACAGCGACATCGGTTAGGCAAAACCTTCGGTTTACTATGATGCGGTTTATTTCGTTATGGTACTCTCCACTGGGAGATTCCCACGTCCAGCGTTGAAGGTGGGCCTTTTGGAATTGAAGGTTACCATGGATGGTCTTGGTCGTCATGATAAACTCAGCCGCTCACTCTGTTCGTTCCATTCTAATCCATGGGTCTCGATGTGACGTTCTTCAGACGTTGTTCTTGGTCTAATCTTGGCGTTAAAATCTCCAACGATGACCTTGAAGAATGTATGGTCTTCTCTGTAGAACTTCTCCAAGTCCATATAGAACGCTCGGACTTCTTCTTCGTCATTGTTTAATGCCGGCGCGTAAACGACGAAAATTGTCAAATCGTAAGCATCCAATTCGGGTTGTAAGTTGTTCGAATGAAACGATGTTCATGGACAAACTCGTGTTGACGAGAACGCGGACTCTGCCGAGTCCTCTACTCTCGCATGTTCCAAGGAACAGTTCTTCTTCGGTGTCATAGACGGTGTTAAAAGGCTGGCGTCTGCTCGTCTCGGCCAGGCCGATGACCTCGTACCTTATCCTTGTTGCTTCCATGAGCAAGTCTTCCATGGAGGACTCGGATGCAAGTGTAGGTGCATTGTAGGTACATATCGTCACCTTCGTTCTTTGCGGTTTAGGCAACATAGGATGGCACTGGGATTTTAGCAGCCTTTCCGTACTCGTCCTACCCAACGCTGCCGAATCGGGGCTATTTCGCGGTCAAGGGAGTGAGGCCCCTTTCTTTTACTGTTTTTAGCTTTTTGATACCCACGTATAGCTTGCTAGACTCTGAAGGTGGAGGCTGGGTATACTCACGAGTAGCTTGCCAGTCTCTACCAGAGTGGACATGGAGCTTATTTGTCCGTAAAGAACACTTCGACTTCTTCTTCGTTTGGATATTTGTCGGAGGCGACTCCTAACCACCTCCCATATACTCCATATATTTCCCTGTCACTTCGCTGCAAGCTTTTGGCCGAATAGACTCGTAGAATACAATCCGTATAAACTTGAACACGCCCACACACGTGTGCATGAATACGCCTCGTAAATACAGAAAGTATGTGGAAATCGGTGAAGCAGAAACAACAAGGAGTCCATCCCCGGGATTCACTTGCATCTCAGGGAAACATGCGGTGGCTTTTGGCCCGCGATTAACCCCCTATCCGCCACCTGGGGATGCGCCACGTAGCCTCGCGACTTACGCGGCTCGTAATCCCTCATATGAGGGACCTCTGTGGCTGCCTAGTAATAGCGCACCAAATCTTTATCATATGGCATAAAATGCGCTAAATACATTCTAAATCATGTATGCGTGGGAGGTGTGCGCAAATTGGACGAAGTGCATTGCACATAGTACATCTCCTGTACAGTGGTTTCTTTTGCTACACAAGCCTTTCTGCCGCACTTTTTATACTGAACTGCTTATCCAACACAGATCTTATGTCGGGGCCGGTTCAGTTTGAAAACTGAACGTTATTTGTTATCACCGTTCGAAACACTAGCGAATAATGGGAAAGTGGTAGTGGAATAATTCGAAGCACCGATCCTCACTTAACCCCACCTAATCAACAATATACGAAGAACTGTTTTTGTCAGAGGTAGCGTTAGATTGCTATCTCTTCTTTTCGAGATGCAATGGCTGGCATTTCAGCGTTTTCGCCTTACTCAGAGCCTAGACGTACTGTACCAAACCACATCTTGTTGTTCGGTTGATATTTTCTAGTTTCAGTGAAAATCTAGCTTAAGAAATAATCCAAAAACCCATCTCTGAAGGAAATCCCTCACTTAACTGCTTAGATTGAGTAAGTCACCTGTGTGTGTTGTTCACAGCAGTGATCAATGAACCTTACTCAGGTCAGAAAATCCGTCTGAGATACGGTGCCACACAACATATTATCGTCAGGCAGTCTCCCTTTCTACTTATTTTCGAGCTTTTTTAAAAGTTTCCGAAATTTTGAATTGCCTTTTGCCTGAAAGGTTTTGTGCGCTGATGTTTTGATTTCAACCTCACGATGCGCCATGTGCACCTATAGGAACACTTCGTCAGTTTTCCACGTTCTATCGAAGTGTTCTCTTATGCGGACGTAAAGTGTTCTACCCGTTTCGCCAATATATTCAATAACGCGTGACACAAAGGGTCAGGTATACTGTACCTGAACTCGTGCTTCTCCACCTCTACTGTTAGAGCAGACCACGCAATCCCTTTGTTTTACAATCTTAACCGTCTTATTTACTGCCTACTCTTTTTAATGGCAGGGTATATTGCGAAATATAACTTCAATGGTACTGAGATATTTGCAAAACTTCGGACAGCAGGTGTCTGCGGTGGGCAACGAACGCGCTATTGTCCTTTCCGGGGAGTTACGCGTTCACCACCAAACCATGTGGATCCTTCGTTTCGCCTGTCTCTCAGCTAGTTCTGTTTTACGTAAACGGTTATACAGGCGGTTCGACACCAGTCGACAACGTAAAGTGTTAGGTGAAATTTCTATAATTACTATAAGTTCTTTAAACCACTTTCACTTATGCACCTCAATTAGAAACGGTACTCACTTCGTTTAATATGAAATCTAGCACTAAAGAGGTTTTCCTATACGAGTTTAGGTTAGAATTATTCTAGTTATGGGAGTTAGCTCTTCCTTTTGACCTAGCCTCAGTGTCCCTTATTTCATGACAATTTGAGATGGCACCATGAAAGGCATCACTACCACTGCTTTATCAGTCGTTGAAGCACAAATGGTAGTTTGTTACATAGGAAACTAACATGAAAGCATGAAATACTGGCTGCATTTGTTCAAGGGTATTCGTTTCAGAACTATGAAGTTGCGGACAAATTCATTATAGTGGCCTTATCATACAAGCAAGGAGTGTGCCATTCCTCGCCTATTATTTCGAAGCAAACATCTAACAAAGCTGTTGCTGAAGTCTTAACAGCCGGCAAATGAGGATCTTATGCTACCGACTTCGAGAGAAAAATGCTCAAGGAACTTAGCAGGCTTCCCTCTTACCTTCAACGTCGAAGCGAACCCCTACGTAATATAACAATCTTCTAGATGGATCTCCTGTGAAGAAATGCAAATTCTTTTCCTACACTTCCCTCTTGTGAAAATTCAATGTTCTTGTCTGAATCCGCTTCTCAACTAACTGGATCTCAAATGATATAAGTACTGCTATAAAACGCTGCTTAAGAAAGGCGGACTTAGAGAATTCGGTAAGCGTAGTTAAATTACCACCGAGTATCTTAAGCGCCAGCTAGCTCGTAACCGCCTATATGACCGTCTATGTGCAACTCAAAATTGCATAATTTGCTCCAGTGGTAGAGACGGTGATTGCATGAGCTCGGGTATAGTTTATCTGATCTCCTGTAGGACGTGCGGTGACGAATACATTGGCGAAACGGGCAGACCCCTCTGTGTCCGCATAAAAGAACACCTAGCCGGCAAACATAGACCAAATACTCCGCTAGGCACGCATAGGACCCAGAGACATAACGGGGAGGACTTTGAAGTATGTGTCACGATCCTAGCACGCGAATCAAGAGCACAGGCGCGAAAAACTCTCGAGGCATTCTGGATTAACTCCAGAAATCCGAAAATAAACCGCAGGGAAGAATGCCTCATTATCGTGATATATGGCAGTATATAAGACTGTTATTCTGATGAGAGGGGCACATTATGCTTCCGCGTGATTTCTGTGCGGTTGGTCTTCACGCGGCATACTTAGTGGAAACCTCATAGAAAGCGGTGAGTGTGCAAAGCTGTGTTCAATGTGATTGAAATCTCGGTTTAGT